>JAQHUG010000225.1:2037629-2055098 GCA_028555095.1 Dicrostonyx torquatus | reverse complement strand
GAGACAGGGTTTCTCTGTGGCTTTGGAGCCTGTCCTGGAACTAGCTCTTGTAGACCAGGCTGGTCTCGAACTCACAGAGATCCACCTGCCTCTGCCTCCCGAGTGCTGGGATTAAAGGCGTGCGCCACCACTGCCCGGCTTCCCCTTTGCAATTTTAAAAGATCACTCAGACAGAGAGAGAGAGAGAGAAAGACGGATACATGTGGACGGCCCATAAATCTATTAGGAAGCCATAGTGGGAGTCCAGCCCAGTTGCCATGCGTGGCTATATCAGACTGGCATGAGTGGAGATAAAAGGGATTTATGATTTGGAGAGGCACTAGAATTAAAATAAAGCTACATAAAGAGAACAAGGCAAAGAAAACAGCTATGGACACTTGCAAGGCTTCCATCCTGGTAATCTAAGGGACAGTGATGTCATCTGCCGAGTTTGGGAATAGCAGGGGAACACATTTTCTGAAAGTGGCATCGACTCAGAAAACACATTCATGTCTGGAGTCTTTGAGATACCCAAAGCACACATCAAATGGCTTGATGGGCATAAGATCACCATCAGTGTCTGTTGGTGCACCAGTCTTCACGCTCCTTCTCAGTCCTGGCATCGTTTAGTGTCCACTCTTGACATAGTCCTACTTGGATGATAATCTGCAAGGTTTACAGACCTGGAGCTCAGGTCTGCAGGTATGTTGGTGAACTGCTCTCACAAATGAACCAGAACCATAGGGATGTACAGCAGAGCAAACATTGGGAGGGCTGACAGGATGGGAGAGTGGCGACTAAAGCCTCATTTGTTAGCAAGTCTGCATTGTTTAAGCCAACTGGAAGAAGACAAAATGCCTAGGGTGCGGCTTAGAGGATGTTGAAAAGCGCCAAGGAATGTCACCCAGAAACGGGAAAGGAGCACTGTGTGGGGTGGTTTCTGAGATCAAGGGAGAGCATAATTGAACAGCACACACTGGTGGAGGCCTTTCTTCCCACACTCAGGAGGCACAGAAACATAGATCTCTGTAAGTCCTAGGCCAGCCTGGTTGACATCGTAAGTTCTGGGCTAGCCACAGCTACACAGTGAGAATCAGTGTAAGAGAGAAAGAGACAGAGAAGGGGGCCAACATTGCACATAGGTACATTTTTAAATCTCACTTTTCTCCCACCTGAAAATAAAGTTCCTAACTTGCATGATTTCTAAAGTTTTTTTGGTACTACTAAAAAATCAGGAATTCTAATAAGCAGAAAGTAATGCAGAATGAAATAAATGTTACAGAGGTTTACTAATACTACACTAGCATGGCAGCAGAGATAGAAATAAACCAATCAAGATAGTTAAGTGTAATTTTGCAAAGGTTTACACGTGGCATAGAGGTGGAGAGACTTGTCCTGTTTGGGGGCAATAATTAAACCCATTTGTATGACACAGACCACACAAGAACCCCGGGAAACGGAGTGAGAAGGTCCTTAGTTGGGTTATGAGGTCTGAGCATCAACTGCCATGCTAAGAAGTTTGGGACACATCTTTCAAAGGTGGGCCACTGGGAGTTCATGAGAGCGTGCCGTAATCAGGTCAAGATGTGAGGACACATACTCTCTGAAGCTATCTACAGAAGTGGATTGGAGAGATGACAGAGAGTGGCAGGCAGCCCAGGTGAAAGTCATCAAGATGAAGGTTGATGCTCAGAGCCCAGATGAGGAAACGGGCCGTGAGAATGAAAGGGAGGCTTGGGTACCAGAAACTCTGCGGAGGGAGAATTGGATGGCTTGCTGATTGATTAGACAGGAGCTGGGAGAAATGAAGCTGCTAGGAAGAAGGATCACAGACTTCAAGCACTGGTGTCCAAATTGGGGGGAGAGGCGGGAAGGGATGGGGATGGTGGGGGGAGGATGATGCAGGAGTCAAGTGGCTGCTTGACTCCTGCAGCCAGAGAAAAGTTAACTACAACTTTCTGAATATTGGTGAAGCCGCTGAAATTCATGATGCTTCATCCCCTATAAAACAGCAACAGGAGGAGGGTCTTTAGCTGTGATTAGACCAGGAGGTCTACAGGAAAGAACTAGCTAAGATGCTCTTCACCCTTCACCCTCTGCCTTCTCTGGAGGACACAGCTTTCACAGTGTCACCTTAGAAGCAGAGGCTGCCCCCTCACCAGACATGGAACCTACAAGAATCTTGACCTTGAACTTCCCAGTCTCCATATCTGCAAGCAATAAATCCCCACTGTCCATAGATTACACCGTTGATGGGGGATGTCCTTCAAATGAGCAGTCTCCGCCTACACACCGTCTCTAGTAAGCTGTCTTAACAGCAGAAGTGGGCTTACAGAGTGATCAAGATTCCCGCCTTAAGCCGGGCAATGGTGGCGCGTGCCTCTGATCCCAGCACTGGGGAGGCAGAGACAGGTGGGCAGATCTTTGTGAATTCGAGCACAGCTTGGTCTACAAGAGCTAGTTCCAGGACAGGCTCCGAAGCTACAGAGAAACCCTGTCTCAAGAAACCAAAAAACCAAACAACGACGACAACAACAACAACAAAACCCAGCAAAATAAAAGAAGCCTGCCTTGGAAATGATGAGGCTGAGGTGATGTGACACCAGACACCAGTCCTACCCTATGTTCCTGGCTTCGGAGTTTTCACTGGGTTCACAGCTTTTTACTCAACCCCAGGTTCAATAGAGTGAGTTATTCCTACACTGTCAGTACTCTTGTCTAGTTATCGCTTGGTTAAGGCTTCTTTAACTTTGCACAAACCGGAGCCATTGGGTGGGCTCCCATGCTTAATAAACAAAAGCTTCCTGGCACATGAGAGCTGAAAGGCACGAGAGACCACTTTACATTGGAGCCAACTAACACTTCACAGACAAATGGATAAGAGTTGCCTCTTCAGCACCAAGTTAAACATACTGAGCTAACTCATATATGAAAGGATATATGTGCATCCTATGTTTTAAAAAGAAACAAACAAATGGGGGCGGTATAAGCCTGTAATCACAGGTTTGGGAAGGTAGAAGCCAGTACTAGCCTAGAAACTCTCAGTTACATGTAAGACCCTATCTCAAAATTGAAAACAATGAACAGATAAATAAGATTAAAAGAGCAGGAAAAGCAAAATATAATCAAATGTGCTATTCTTGGGTAAGCAGAAACTATTTTTCCTAGTTTTTGTTTATGAGTATTTATTCTCAATACACTAATATATTTCGAATATATATTATTAAATTGAAAAACAAAGTTTTCCCAGCCAATCATTTAAAATATGATATACACTTCAAGTGAAAATTTCCACATCTTTTCCTGGAATCTCTAAATATTACAATGTAAATAATGTACCTGTAGATCATCGGCAGAAATGTAGACAAAAAAAAACCATTTATTTTCTTTCAATCTCTTTTTTTTAAAAATTAACAGAATATAGACTTGAAATGCTGTCCTCATAACAGACTCATTTCTATGTGGTATCACTAAGTGTGTCTCCATAAATGTTAAAGATAAACTCCATACCCCTTGAAATGCCAAGAACCTTTTCATCGTCTTCGCAGGCATCTCTAAAATGCATCGCAGACTTTACCCTCTTCCTTGAGTGAATCACCCCAGGAACTCTTCAGATTCCCCAGTTACTGTGTGTTGCTGGAGGAGACATCACAGGCTGTCACTTCCCTGCTCTCTCTAGGCCAAACCAGAAGTCCGTATTTCAACCCCTCTCTCAACACTGACTGGGTAACTCAGCAAGTCAAGCGATGTTGTTACCGGTCATTCATAAATTAATCCAGCGCTCCAGGTCAACAGTAGAAGCCCTAAGGCTGTCTGAGCCACTCAGACCCAAGCCAGAGAGGACCTGTAGGGAAGCACATGACACCTTCCTGAACCACGGGCCCCCATCCATGCTCCACCCCGTATGTGGCTCACTCTGCACCCGAGCCTGCAGCAAACCCCTCTCCATCCTTTGTTCATCTCATCCTCACGAACGCCCCGAATCTGCCATCTCACCAACTCTATTAAAGTTAAACCCACTCTGATTAAGGTCAGGGGGCCACCCATGAAAGGAGGACGTAGTAGAGGGAGGGAGACTTGGTAGGACAAAGGCTGTAAGCGGAAAAGAGTGACGTGAGAGAGAGTAATGGGAAGGCGAAAAAATTCACTATATAGATTTGTGAAACAGTCCGACAGCAGCTGGCCCCCCAAAGGAGGAATAAATCACCTGTGTGACACAGACGAGCGGTGGATTTTGGTCCCCAATTTGATGCCATAACCTGTATGAAACTATACTGGTGAGTATATTTGCCATAGAGTACCCCTGACAATGAGCACAAGGACTCACTGTCATCAGCATCACCGTGTCTACATGTGCAGGCACCAGGTGAGGCTGAAGAGCCGTGAGAGGATGTGGCTGCGCTCAAAGTCACACAACCAACAAATGACAGAAACGCAGTCGTGGCCTCTTCTCCAATTCCAGAGCCCAGCTACTTCAGCACAAATGAGAAAGTGTGTCCAGGGGAAATGGATGGACCTCTTTGCATTTTTCTTTCTCAGAGAAGTCAATATTGTGGTCCAGACAACGTTTTAATGCTAGCAAAGTAATAGGAAGAATAATAGTGACAATAATAGTTCCAATTGGCTGTCGATTTTCTATTGGAGGTCCCTGCCAGTGATTGGTAGATTAAGAGAGCATGGAGAGCCTAGTACGAGAGGGGCTAGGGAGAGAACTCGGTTGGTAAAGGGCTTGCTTTACAGACACAAGAGCCTGCACTCAGTACCCAGAACCTAGTTTGAAAAAGCTAGGTGTGATATAGCCTGCTTGTCCTGGCGGGGGTGGAAACAGGTAGATGTCAGGTGTTCATTACCTAGCCAACTTAACCCATTTGCAGTCAATCTTAGGCTAATGAGAGACACTCCCCACCAAAAATAAAAACTTGGTGGTATTTGAGGTTACCTTTGTTGTATGCACGCACGTGCGCACGCGCGGGTGCATGCGCGCGCGCACACACACACACACACACACACACACACACACACACACACACACACACACACATGCCTATATTCCAAACATTCCAAACATGGAGACAGGGACAACAGAATCTGTAGTGGTTGAATCCCCAGTAAAGCAAGAGGCCCTCATGGCTCCTGGGGCTTAACCCTTCCCTCTCTTGGCACAGATGAGGCCTACAGAAGGCTTGCTGGCAGGCTGGGTTTCTGTTTCAAAGCAGGAAAAAGTGTACTGCAAACTGAAAACATTTTTTTCTCCAAAATGGGTAGAAGAGGATGACATTTAAGATAATCCACAATCTGGACCCAAACTCCGTCTCCAAGCTCTTCCCAGATTTCTCCCGGGGGTTCCTCTGCTCCAGCCCCTACTGCTCATCCGCAGCCTTTCCAATACATAATGCAGATCTCGGCTTCTCTGTCACAGGTTGCAAACTGGTGGCCCAACTGCCAAGCCCAGCCTGCAGACGTGTTTTGTTTTATCTGTGTGTTTTGTGGTGTTGTGTTTTTTTCTTCCATGAGCCAACATTTAAAAATCTAGAGATTCACATAATTCATATTGTGGCATTTCTTGAAAAATCTCACAATCTGGCAACAAGAGGTTTCATCCTCACAAGGCAACAACTATTTCTCTGGGGCGTCTCCTTTTGGATGAAGTGTCTGTCCTGTAGTGTGGAGTCTTTACAACTCGCTGTGTCTCCGACTCTCAGGCTATGTCAGCTCCATTTATCAAGCGGGCTGTACTGGTTTTCTATAGTAAAGAAGCATTTCTCGCCACCTGTTTCCTTCCAACACGGGCAAAAGTGTGACAGGAGGGGCTACACACTGTGAAGGAGATTGAAGAATGCTTACCTTCGTAGAGGTGACGATGCAATGTGTACACGACCGTGCCAATTCCGCTCAACATTGCTACTTGCTGGCATTATTGCTACTCATGACTAGATGGCTTCTGTTGAGCCCTTCCTGCCTGCTTCCCATGCCTTGAAACGCCTCATCTAGCCTCCTCGCCTCCCTGTCTTGTTCAAGATGTTTCTAGAACATAGCCACAGCATTGGTTCTTAGTTAAACGCTGACACCTCTCTGTTGGCAATACACACTTAACAAAGCCTCAAGACTTTGATACCTGGAAGAGTCCCAGGTGATGACCCGTGCCCAGAGGTCACAGGTATTTGTGGAGAAAAGCTATCCACTAGTGAGTATACTTGACATTGATGGAGAGTGAGACCTCATGCCTGCATCAGTTATTTACTGATGGACGGTGTAGCAGCAGGCAGTGTAGTGGCTGAGGCTGTCCTGAGAACCAGGCACAGGTCTTTTACCTTCACAGTGCTTGTAAGCAAGCATGCAAAAATACATTTCGTCGCTTAATTTCCAACAGGGAAAGTGACAACCGCTCAGCTTTTGCTCTTTCTGGGTAACCGGCATCTAGTACAGCACTTTGGTGTGTATCAGTGACCAGGGGTCAGGTGTAGAACCCCAGGGCACATTGGTTGGTTTGTAGCAGCTACTGATTTAGGATCGTTGTCGTGGCCCACAAAGCTGCAAGGCACTGAAAATTGCCGTATGCTGCATGAAGGCTGCATGCCTGAGGCATTGGTGCTAACATGCCATCAGCTCTGTGGGATTCCAAAGAGCCAGCAGAGTACAGTTGGACAAAGGCAAGAATTCTCTCATTCCCTGTCTTGGCTTTTCTACCTGACCCTGACTACCTCCTGTTTTCTTGTCCACCCAAGCCTCAAGTAGACTCAGAAACTTTCTTTGGGTCTGAAATAAAGTCTGATTTCTTAGAATTCTTCTTAGGACACAGCCATATCCAGAGTTAGATTTGAATGAGTTGGGAGAGGGAAATGGCTCAGTAAATAGAGCACACATTAAAGACAACTACAATAACTAAAAACTGAAAGGCATGCGTTTATAGACATTTATCCTAAGAATTTCTATAAGCTCAGCTGCACAAGTTACTTATTAATTTCTAACATTATCAGATATGATATGAAAGAAAAGATTCTCGAGATTTTACTGATTAACAACAGTTTGCTCCTCTGATAAATTCTCAAAAGTTCCCTTGGAACAGTCATTTTAAGAATTTTTTTTTCTTTTTTGCCTTGATTTCAGTGATAACATTTTAAGAATATTTTGACCTCACATTGTGAATGCCATTTTCGACAATCATGGTATTCTGTCATGGAAATCAAGGGGCCACGTACATGTGAACGCATCTGTTTTCTCCAAAACAAGCCCAACACATACCATCCCTCAACACCTTCGCTCTTCAAAGAGCTTTCACCAGAAAGCAAATGTTCTCCAGAACCTCAAATATGTGGAAAAGAAAGAGAACTATGTTAAATGTCTTTGAGAACTTATGTAAGTATTGAACTCAGTCACTTTCTAAAGGAAAACATTGTCACTTATTCCTAGGATTAGCAAGTCCCACCACATATGGAGAGAGTGAAATGTTGATATAATAAAAACCATAAAGAAATAAGATAGAGGAGCCTTAATGGTTGACAGTATAACATTTCTTTTTATTATGCGTGTTGTGTCTACATGTGTCTCAGATGTGTGTCTAGAGCCTTCTAGGAGACCAGATGATGGTTCTGGATCTCGGAACCTCAAGTTACAGATGGTTTTGAGTCCCCATGTGTCTTCTGGGAACCTAACTCATGTCTTTTGGAAGAGCAGTCAGTGATCTTAACTACTGAGATCTCTCCAGCCCCAACAAAGGAAACGTTTCTTACGGTTTCTTTATGACTAGAGTTTTCCATTTTGCTATCTTCCTCCACAACGTGACATACTCTTTCATTTCTACAGGTTCAGTTGCTGCCTACTTATTCAGCACCCACATGATGTCAATCATTTTCCAACTCTGAACATCAAATAAGACACAAAGGTTAAGGAATTTCCCTCTCCAATGCCAGACTGGAATGATTTTTAAAAGGTGAAGGAGACACCAAAGTGTTTCCCCTAGGCCTATCATTTGGGGGAAATGGTATAAGGATGGGAGCCACTTGATTCAGCCATGACATACCAGCTCTACAGGGACTGCTCAGTTGTCTGTGTTTTCTTCCTCACCTCATATCAGTTGTGCAACACTTCTGACCATGCTTACATCCAATTCTCCTCTGTAACTAACGACACCATAATTTTCCAATTAATCTACAGATCTACCAACTGCAGAGTTCTGCCTGCTTCACGTTCTATAGGAACATTTGTAAGAAGGGAGGGCCATAAGACACACGTATTCGTAATTACAATTGAAAAACAAATTCTCAAACAGCTGTGGCGACAGAAAAGATTAGAATCCGATAACGGCTTAGAGTAATGAAGAGGAGGATTGTAAGGTTCAGCTACAGGGCTGATGAGACACAGGAAGAAAGTCTCTCTCCAAAATCCTTAATCCGCATTACTCCAAAACACTAAATTAAAGCGCATATATTCTATGAACTAGAAACACGAAAGTTGATGAATGATTCTCAAGCTGCTGACAATTTAAAATGTATATCAATTGTGTTTGACCAGCCATAAATTGGGAATTTGAGCATTATTTATGTAAGATATTTGAGAATATTATTTAATCTTCCTCTTTAAAATGTTCTAAATGAAAATTTGGGCACATACATCTAGGTAGCCTGATGAACATTGCTCATTTTAAACATCATATATTATAATAGCTATAAAGTTGGGAGTTCACATTGCAAATCCTTTCAGTTTAACATTTAAGAACAGAAAACAGTTTTTAGGTTTGTACAGATAACTCAGAATAGGAATCTGATCCCAGTGTAGTTCTCTTTTAAAGGTGACCGTATGCTTCAGTACGGTAGACAGTGGAGTCATTGCGACTGTAGGAAATGGACTGTCATTCCTCTCTGTGCTGTTTTCTAAGCTACTTTGCTACTCTTGTTGAAGTTCTAAAAACAGCCTCAGAAGTAGCACTGCATTTATTTAAGCAAATTAATTATACAGAATAAATCTTGCTTTTATTACATTGGATTATTTGTTTTACAGTTGAAAGATGCCAATTAAACAGCATTTAATTTTTATAAGAGTTTTTTGTCTTCTATTTGATATATACTAAATGAAACTGAGACAAATATAAACACATCTTACCATTTATATGTTAAGGTATTTCTTAAACAAAATAGAAGCTCCTCAGGACACACTTATGTGCTGTCATGTTTTTAGGTCATGACCAAACATATAACATGCTCCTTGGTTTAGATACATGGCCAGAAAAAAAGTTAATAAACATGTATACGACAGTTTCATTTTCGTATGTCACTAGTTCCTTTCCCAGACAAGTTGTTATCAGCATTAGCAAGAGGGAAGAGCCTACAATGACACCCCCATCTCAGGGACCTGGATACTCTATCTAGCAGGGAGAATACTTGAGTGACTGAGGACCCCACAGTCCCCAGGGCCCTTGATCATCCTCACCAAGTCAAAAGGCATCCTCCAAAACCTTTTTTGCCTCAGTGTTTTTGATCCTGGATTTTAAGCCATGTACCAATTCATGCCCCAGATGATATTTAATGTATATTCCACATACATATTTGATCTGGACAAAGAATCAACTGTTTAAAGGAAATGAAACTGTGCCCAGCTAGCCCAGCACTCCTGGATAAACTATTGTGTAATAGATCCTGGGATCACAGATTAGAGAACATGTAATCCTTCATCAAGGAGTGCCAGCCGAGTCTCAAGCCGAGTCTCAAAGTTATAAGGATGCAACCATCTTCCATAAAAAAAAAATCAGCCATTAACAAACGACTGTTAATCTTAAAGGAAGCAAAGCCTCAAGACACTTCCTTTGGAAAATAAAAATAATTATGCGCATTATTAATTTATGTCTACTCCTAAAGCAAATTATTATGTTCTACATTTAAATTTAAATGGTAAAAATACCTTAGAATGTTTACTTTAAAGGAAGATAAAAATAATAGGGATATTCCCCTAAAGGTTTATTATTAATAACTTTTTTTCAAGGTAGGGAAATATTTATACTTAGCTTTTTTCAACATTTAAAATTTCCAAGACAAATTATACAGTCTTTTCACAACATGAATGCTAATTACACAATCATTTCACAAACTTATCATATTTAAATTAAAAGTAATACATTAATGATTTAAGCAGTATACATTAATCTTGGCAGATAGGTAAATATAAACCAAATTTGATATGTTAAAAATCCTACCTGAAGTACAATACAGTTTTTGAATGCTACTTTCATAAGGTGATGTTTAGAAAATTAACCTATGGCATTGAACAAAACAAGCACCCAGTCCTTTCCTTGGAATTATACTTGCCCCAGGAAAGCAGCATCTGCAGACTAGAGGTGAATTGTTTAACTTGAAACTGCAGATAGTATTTAACACTTAAGGGAAAGGACCTTAGATGTCCATTATGACCCCACTGACTAAGAAGGCTGGACCCAACTTTCCAGCATCATATGTTAATGAAGATTATATAAACATTATTGAAATTACTTTAATCTAGAATGCCAAGAATTGATATTCTTTGAAACATAATCTTAATTTCAAAAATGCATTCAATGTTTATGACTTCAAATTAGCAGCATAAGTACATCATTCATCTTTCATGTATGTAGTAACTTTTTGATTATCTTTGTACGTTGCATATACGCATAGTTTACTGATATTTTCCAACTATCTAAGTGTCTAAATAATGTAAAATGTGATATATACTAAATTAGGTATATTCAGAATTTCTTAGATAACTAGACATATTGAATGATTTTTGGTTTTAGCCTTACTTAAAAACAGATGTGAGTTTATTTTGTTTACTAATCTTTTCTAATTCATAAATTATGGACTTGAGGATATGTTATTCATGTAAAGAAAAATCTCAACTTTCCTAGGTAATAGAAAAATGTAACAGATAAAAACCATATGCATAAGCAGTTTAAATTATCACAGTTTAGTTAAATTTTATAATGACACAATACTTGAATTTTCAAGTGTATAACATAGGTCTTATTTATTTGAAAATATATTTTAAGTAAAGAAATTGTTTTTTAAATCCATACATGAATAATTTTTAAAAATTAATTTAATTTTTAAAAAAATTATGTTTTTACATTACATTATTGTCTTTAAGTTAGAACATCTGAAAATATTATATATCTACCACTTTACAAATTAAAACACTACAGAAAATTAAATCAGACCAAAAACACAAAATAGCAAATATTTAAACATCATTTTATACTTTATACTGACTCAAAGTTACTGCCACAACAAAAGTTTTGAAATTAGTAATTATGAAAAAAAATTTGGTAATTCAAATTACTTAAGTATAGTATATAAATATATTTATGTCAGAGACCTGTCGTTCAGAAATTAAACATACAAGACAAGAGCAAATGCTAACAAAGAACTTTAACTTTCTTTTCTAATCACAGAAAACACGATAGAGTAATATATTTACACCTGAGAAAGGTACCTGTTTTTTGAGGAATAATTTTGATTTTTGTCTAAATTAAAACTTATTGTAATGGTGAACATGCATGCACCCTCAGGGGAGGAAACGTGTTGAAGGCTAGCTTAACACAGAGACACCAGCTTATCACCACCGCGTGGATGGACACATCTGTTCTGATCTGATTGCTGAGAGTAACATCTGGGCAGCTCTCTTTAAGTCTCAGCCTTTCTGAGCTCCTATTCATCAATAGTCTCAGAGAGCAACACACACATCCTCTTTCTCCTAGGAGGTCGTGCTTTCCCCAGTGCTTTAACAATGACTAGGGAATGTTTAAAGTGCTCTCCAAGAAGATGGAGGTTAAGGCTTCAGTCATTTTAACTGTGTCAGGGTATTCTCCTGTTATTACTGATTCTCTGATTAGAATCAGAAATATTCCTGCGAGAAGCATCAGTTGTCTTTTACACAAAACAAAACACAGTTATTTATATAGGAGCCCCTATTGCTTCATATTAGGAACCTTTCTCTTTATTTACCTCACTAAATTTTACTTGCAATATTTTGATCTACATTTGCTATTAATAATTACACAAAATATGAGCAATCATCTGAAATACTGATTTCATCTTTGTCTATATAAAATAACAACACTATTAGGATTTTTTCATTCTTATTTTTTATGAGGAAGAAACAAAAGTTTTCTTTTTCAAGATGGCTTTAACTAGAAATGATTGGAAATTCTGAATAAAATGAATAGCTATGCCTATTGCAGGTTTTTGGTGACTGTTTTAAATAGAGGGAGACCCAATACTGAAGCTTTTAGAGTCTTTGGCCAAGTTTTCCCACCTACATGTAGATAAATTCCAAACTCCTTAATTAAAAGTACAAGCAGAGATGTTACACATTAAAAGACCATCTGGCAGACTGAAAACAAACAGTAGATGTACTTTTCAATAGCTTCACTTTTATAATGATCAAAATAAACTTACTCCAATATTAATATATAGAGCATGGGCTTCATGTGGGCATATTAAAATACTCCATGCATTTCTCACTGTACGTGAAAAGCAAAATATTCAATCACGCCCTTCCACTTTTTGTATAACATACCTTCAACGTGCAGTCCATAGGCATTAGCTCTCCTAAGACACCATCCCAGGACACGAGTCAAATGCTGGACACACTAGAGATGCTGGGGTCGGTCTTGAGTGAAGACCTCTTCTTTGGGATCACGTTGCTGTTCAAAAAGACACCTCCTCGTGCTGATAGGGGCTAACAATTCGAACTGTAGAATATGATTTGAGCTTAGCTCCAGATGAAATAACTCTTTCCACCTTTTTTTTTTTTTAAGACAGGTTTCCTTTCTTTTGCACAGGGTGTGGGCTAGAGACAACACATTCACATAATTCTACTATCAGAGTTGTGGTCCAGAGCTGCTTCCAAGCCTGACTGTAGGAAGACAGTCATTACCAGGCTGCTATTGCTTCCTAAGTTTTAATAACTGAAAGGAGAATTATCAGCATCATCTTAACTATTAATTGAGGAAATGACAGAATGATGGAAATACATTGATTAAGAACCTTATCATCAAATATAAGTGACCTTTGTCAGTTACCTCTTAATGATCTTATTAAATTATTCAAGTTTTGAGTTTTTACTTAAGTCTCTATATGGAAACTTCTGCTGGGCAACCTATTATTCGTAGAAAGCACACGTATAAAATGGACTGTTCAGACACAGTCTTTCATTCATAAGGTAACAACTTAGTCACAAAATTCGGAATTCTTGGATCAGTTTCAGAAAGTAGGATCTAATGTTCATGCATGGTTCTAAAATCCAAACACTTGAAAGTGAAAAGATTCTATATTAATTTCCATCTTTACTTACCCAGTTAACTTAGACGGCAAACTCTGCTCTTTGGTTGCTCTTCTTGTGGGCCCCAGTGCTACACACGGAGAGCACGCAGACCATCACTCTTTATAAAATCTACTAGGACTCTTCCTTTTACCCCCTCTTTCCTTTTCTTTCTTCCTCCTCTCTCCCTCCCTTCTTTCCTTTATCTCTTTTTCGGCTTACAGCAGAGAGACCCAGTGAACCCACTTATAAAATAGCTGGTTATTACTAAATAATATGATAGCATTACGATACCCAAATGACATCATCCTCTCCCCTCTCCCAATACTTAATATTCCATAATGTTCATGAATACCTTGTCAGCCAATGGTAGCCCACAATGACTTCTATATGTAAGTGTGATTATATGCACAATGGTTTATTAAATAACTTAATTTTCAAAAGGAATTATCTGCTTCTGTCACACTTCAGTACCAGCTAGAAGACTGCTACAAATAGAAGGAAAATGCTGGAAAAAAAAGAAAGAAAAGAAAAGAAAAAGAAAAAAGAAAGGAAAATATCATCTCTAGGAGCTGTGATCAACTTTTGAATTTACAGAAAGAGAATTTGCTGATACGCTAGTTGTAACTTAATATATTTCTAGATGTATGGCCACTATCTTTTATCTGAACAAAGTCATGGATGTCAGTTAAGACTGCCACCTATCATAGTTCTGCTGTCAACCATCATCTCTGGGAGTTCAAGAGTCTATCAAGGAGCATCATTGTCATCATCATCACCTCATTACTTTCCATCTCTTCATCAGATTTATGAGTATGTTGCTTGATACTGGCATTAATTTGCAAGTAACTAAAGGCACAGGCTCAAGTAGATCGTCATGAACAAAGTCTATGTAGCTTGATCTGACTATACAATTACCTCACTTATTCAATCAAACTATGAAAAAAAGTTACCAAAATGTCTCAAAATGAATGGATTCTATCCTAGCTTAGGTGTGTGAAACACGTATTCATATTTGAACCTGCTCCTGCATTTTCATAGTTTATATCAAAATGGGTGCCTATGATAATAACACTCTCAAAATGGTATTTCAAGTGCTTTATTTTAACAGCTTAAACTTTCAAATGAGTGTTTTAAACTAGAAAAACACCAGTCCGATGCCAACAATCTACTGCTATCCAGAAGCTTAAAATAAAGCAAGAGGCTCCTCTGGGAACCTAAAGAGCAATGTCACTATGAGAGCACCATGAACGTGACACCCAGCTGTATCTTTCTTTTGAGTCCTTTTATATCACAGGTATAGCAGAACGCTTTTCTAAATTAATCTTCTAAACTTCCAGTGTTTTGTTTCACTTCAAGTAGTTATTGCAATCCATACTGTAGTACAGACCAAAGTCTAAAAAAAAATCTTTGTTCGTGTTTCTGGAGACCCTAACAAAACTGAAGACAATCAGATATAGGTAAGAAACAAATGCTAACACCACAGTGGTGTGGTACACCTCATTGTGTATGATAGGAGAGTATCTCTCAACTTAGGAAATAAATCATATCACACACGCACGTTTCTAATTCTAAGAAAGCTCTGAAATACCCAACAGGAATGTTGTTGTAAATAAACAAAGGGGAAGGAATAAGCTAAAGGGGTAATGATTATCACTCATGGTTCAAAAGTGTCATACTCCCTTTTGATGAACAAGAGCATACGCTCTGATGCATACTGTATTTGGAAGGAAAAGGGAGACTTTTGCTGAAAATGAATTAATGGATCATTTCCTCATGCTTTATATACTTCCCTTCTTATTTTTTTTTAAAAGCTCAAATTAGGTCCCCACCACCAAGGTTTTTCATTATGAGAAGTGCTATGCTGAAACTTTCACAAACCATCACACTTGTTTGGAAACAAATGACTTTTCAAGACGGAGAAGTATTACTATCCATCACCAACAAGTTAATTCTACATAATAAGGCAGGTTTGGATGCAAACGGATCCATTGTGGAATACTGTATCTAAAATTGATTACAACAGCAGCCAAAATGAATGCCCCCCTCCAAACCACTTCTTTGCTCCGAAACATTAATCTCAATTAGAAGGAACGCTTCATAATGGTAATGCTTGGTATAAAAAAAGTATAAAATAAATCAGGTTTTATAAGACACAACAATTAATCAGATTTCAGGCTAAGACATCTTTTCTACTTCTTTTTTTTTTTTGAGGCACAGAATTTCCATTAGGACTCTTAAAACAGCTGGTATCTCTAAAATTAGGTTTCAAATGTGATCTAAAAGAAGCTTCCAAGAAATAAATTTTCAAACTTGGTTGATGAGACTTTGAAATAACACTGTGTTATTGGGTTACCTCTGCAGGGCAACGCTTCCTTCTGCATGTGTGAGTTAAATTCGTCTCCGGACTGCCACAGCCCACTTCCTAAGGCAAATATGAACACAGACTTCAGCTGAAAACCCAAAGGAGCTATAACCAATTGCAGATCAGAGTAAAAAGTATAGCTGCAAGTCATTACAATTGCAACTCATGTAAAGAAAAGTATGTTCTCGGAGCTGAACCGGACATCCAAGTGTCAGAAGAAATACTGAGGAGGGGAGCTACATGGAAGGCAGGGTGCTTAACACGTCCTCAGAGCCCAGCTTCAACAAAGGGGCAGATAATTCACCCTGCTCCACACCCAAGGCATTCTGCCACCACCTAACAAACCAAGAGCTAAGGACTGGAGTAAAGCTGAGTGGAGAGGCAGTGCTCCTGGAGTAAAACAACCACTACTTATAAGTGGAGGAAGTTGGCTGCGTGGCAATTTTATATAGGATATGATCCCACTCTGGATTTATTTCCAGTCTCTTCACTGCAGGTAGGATGAACCCCAGGATTCCCACATGCACCCTTGCAGCTGTTGTAGAAGGCACCGTTTCCACACCTACAGCCCACGACTGATTCAGATCGTCCGCTCACACTGATAGCCACTCAGTTTTCCCTGGTCTCTGATTTGCCTGACTCTTTACAAAGACAGGCATTGCTCTCAGTCTTCAGAAGCAAGGCTAAAAGAAAGATCAGCTGCAGCTAGCTAACTGGATCACTACTGTCTAGCAGTCTCCCTGTCAAATCCATGTAAACTTTGGCTTTCTTTGGAAGCTTTGTTTCTATTCAAAGGTAAGCATCCTTATCCTCCTTTGTCTTCACCCTAATTCAGCAGGTTCCTTTCTCAAACCAAAAGACTCCTACAAGACAGAGCAAGAAAAGCCCCCATACTTCACCTCTTTCATTCTTTTCTAGAAAAAAAAAAACAGCTGCACAAAACAATTTCATTATAGAAAAATAACTATCCACAAGTCTACATTAAAAAATAGTGAAGTAATGTTCACTAGAGTCAATATTCTTGACTATGGTTGCTAATTTTAATGTGATTGACATGGGATTCTCATCATTTCCCAAATCCATAAATACTGGCATAGCTTCTGCCAAACTACATTTTCCAAAACCTGTTCAGTATATGTAAGCTATAATCACTGCCTCATTCAAAAGAATTACTTTTAATAGTATTATATATTATTTTTAAGGCTATATTAATATAAAGCATTTTCAACTAAAGCAGTACTGCTTAAAGGAAAAATATTAAAATCCTCATTTGAAAAGATAAGAGTGTTAAGGAAAACAAAACAGAAGCGAGAAGCACACAGTACTGAAATACACACTAGAATAACTAATGTCATTATAAACTCCCTAGCTTTGAAGAATTTAGGAATAATTTGTGAATGCCATGACATTTTAAAGTGGGATTAGCAAGTCTTATTACCGAACTAACCTCTTACTCTTACATAAAGAATTAAATATTTGCTCTGAATTTAGAATCAAAAATCGAAACTTTCAAGGCTCCTACAAGAACTTCACGTACTAAGAAATGCAAACCCGAAGTTTTGGGTCCTAAAAGTGTCCACTGGAACACACAAGATAAGACTACTGAGCTGTGCGTAAAATAGGTTTTAACATTACAATTTATAATAAATTATAATTATACAGCTATTCCTAATTCTAAACTCTGTTCCTAATTCTAGAAAGACTACAAATATTTTTCTCAAGCAGGCTTGGGGTTATGCATTGTATTTTAAAGATAGAGGAAATCAAATCTGTTCGGTTAAGCTGTAATGCTACTTTAAGGGGTCCTTTTTCAAGATTTCCATAGGCACCAATTCTCATTC
>JAQHUG010000225.1:2015589-2037500 GCA_028555095.1 Dicrostonyx torquatus | reverse complement strand
CTCTTTCTAGTGAAAGACCACCCACTGGCTTCTGCCAGTCTACAAAAGTTTGACAAATAGCATGGCTAGAAGACAAGAAGTATTGTGGGAGAGTCCTGGCCTCTGGTAGCTCAGCTGCCTGGGGCCCTGGAAAAAGCGCCAGGGTAGTTCTCAGGATCTCATTTCCATTTCATCTACTCCAAAGTCCTGAGAACTTTTCTCTAGCTTAGAATCGTAAGGGCTTCAGAAAACAAACACACTCGCTGGAATTACTTGCCACTGTTTCTCCATGATAATAATTAACAAGTTAACCTCTACAACTGTTGAAGGGAATTTGGATTGCATGTAGTAAAAGGCTCAGTAAAGATCACACAGCGTTCGCCCCAACCTGAAACATCTGAAACCCCCTTTCATCAGTTGTAAAACATGATAGTGACTTGAAGTGAGTAGCAGGCTCGTCCATCTGTAATTTTCTTTTTTTAAAGCCCTGGTCAGAGTACGTTTTGTTTACTTCCAGTCCCACCCACAGTTTCCAGATCAAGTTTCAGCCGAGATCACCTCTCCCAACAAGCACCCTTAGCCCCTAGTTCTTTCACTCCTTGGCAACTTGGCCGTCTGGCAGTTGGGGAAGCCAACTTCCCGGGCAAATGCTGACATCCCAAGGCTTCCAGCTCTTGGGAAGTCCCACTGGAATCCTCCAGACACCTTCCCAGAGAACCAGAGATTGTGTTCCCGAACTAGGTAGCATCCCAAGAGACAGCGAGGTCATCTATACTCTCTGTCCCTACAGGCTCCCGTGGAACTACCTTGCTGGGAAACCCGGGGAGTCCAGAGTTCCCGAAACCCTGTCCAGCAGCCTGGTGGGAGGCACAGCCAAAGTTCCCACCTTAGCCGGCATTCTGGGGTGGCAGACGCGAGGGAGGGGCGGGGACCCGAGGCCGGAACCCGGACGCTGGAGTCTGCGAGCTGGGATGCTCTGCCGCCTGCAGGGCTGGCCAACTCGCAGCGGCTGCTCTGAGCAGCGGTTCTATGAAGGAAACGCGCGTCCTAGCTCTCTCCCAGCCCGCTCGCCCGAGGCCCGGGCGCTAGGACCCCAGAAAGGAAAGAGGGCGCACGGCGCCGCACTTACCGCGCTCCGCTCGCCCGCGCCGCCCGCTCGCTCCCAGACCACCGCTGCCGCGTCCGCCCCAGCGCAAGCCCGGCCAAATTCAAAGGCGCCGGGCGCGGAGGAGGGGGCCAGTGTAGGAGACGGGAGGGAGAGGGGAGATGCAAGTGTTACAACTTCCTCCGCTGCCCACGGCCCGGCGGCCCAGGGACACGGCGAGGGGAGGGAAGCGCGCGGGCGCCAATGAGTTCACTTTCTTTTTCTCCCCGCGCGCTCCCCCTTGCGCTTCCCGCCGGGCCCCTCCAGCCTCCTCCACCGGGCCGAGTCCTCGCTTCTCGGCCCGGGGAGTGGGAGGATGGAGGAGGCGAGGAAGAAGGGACAGAAGGGAAAGGTGAGCAGGCGAGCAGGGCGCTGTGCCAGGGAGCAGCATCCAGGACCGTAATTGTGGGCAAGGGCGGGGGACGTTCTGGGCTACTGTGCTCGAGATCAGGCGCGTACACGTACGTGTGTGTGTGTGTGTGTGTGTGTGTGTGTGTGTGTGTGTGTGTGCACGCAAGAGAGAGGAGCGGAGCCTACCATGCGCTTCCCTGGTGCGGATCGCGGGAGAGCCCAATCACAGGGCGAGCTGGACCTGGCTGTGGTCATTTATAATCCTTGACTCCTCCGCTACGCCACTTGTCAAGATGACAGGTACTTTATTTCTTCTTCTCCTTTATTCAAAAAACGAGATTCCCGGTTTTCTGCTTTTTTCGCTGTCAAATGGGATTTGCCGGACTGAACCACGTCCATGCCGCCGCCCCTCCTTCCATCCCTCCTCCCAGCCACGCTGTGTACGAGGAAAGCACCGAGGCTCCCATGCTGTGACCAATCAGTGTATCTACTACTCTCGCCGTGATTTAGGGGTCATCCATGAATAACACTTCATGCTGATGAATGGCTCTTGCCGGCTTTCGGCTCTGATAGGGGTCTGCCGGCCGCTGATTGCAAACACTAATGAACTTACAGCGCCATTTGAAATTCACACGCACCAACAAAGTGCGGGGTACGTGCGTGGGAGTCTGTCCTTTTCTTCTCCGGATGACTGGGAGGAAGACCTGGAGGAAGGGGCGGGTAATTGCCTTGGACTTAAGTGGAAACATTTCTCCGTGTAATCAAACCTCTAACCTTTTTAGAAAACTACTTTTCTTGATCTTCCATAGGGTGGGCATTTCGGGTCAGCTGAGTCACCCGAGGAGGTGGGAGTGCAAGACACTGCCTGGGAAGATGGATTCTTAGACAGAAGGATGTAATTAAGGATTGCCACCCCTGGTAGGCGGCCAGTCCTTCACAGAGCCTTTCGAAAATGACCTGCCTTCTTTCCTTCCAGAAGTGTCCTCTTGTCAGAGACCTAAAAGCGCAAATGACCTTCGGACTCCAGCGGAGGAAGGCTGCCCAGAATACTCAGGCTTCCTCACAAGCCTCAGCTCTGCTCTGTTTAGAACAAGTGTACGCCCCCGGGTTCAAGTACCTGGACCTCCAGCCAGTGCCCACTGTCAGGGGCACACTCGGCCAACCTCTAAAGCTCCCACCGCCAGCACCACCCCTTCTGTTTCTCCTTTTTCTTCCCTTAGATTAGCAGCCCAACACTGCCCCTGCCACAACTTGGTTTGCAGTGGGAGCCTTAAAGTTTACCGCCCTCCTCGACGCTGCCACTTTGTAAGTTTCCGCCAAAATTCAACAGGGAGGGAGACGGGAGGAGGGGGATCGCCAGCCCCAGGCCCCGCCCCGCCCTCATCCTCACCCGGGCAACAGAAAGCCCACTCTAGGAAGCTTTTTAACTGCCCAAAGCTCCTGTTGTTCGAGTTTCAAAACACCAAACCCAGGACTTTTACTGGGCCGCTTTCTGGCTCCCTGGCTCCTGCCACCTCCAGACACCTTTTTGTCCAAGGGAGGCATGGGGTCCTGCGCCTTGGAGAGAACGGTGCACGTGGCTCCTTGAAGAGGAGCGCCCAGGCGTTCCCTGGGACCAGCCTGGAGCCACCGGTTCAGCTGAGAGTCCCCAGGCCTGCCCAGAGCTTCTGCGGACCAGGCTCCCTCAGCTGGCAGAGGGAACAGACTCCAGGCGAGCCCTTGGCTCCCACCTTCCACTGAGAAGGAACTTGAGAGCAAAGGGATCCACCAATTAGTACTTAATTTGTCCTGACCGGAATCAAAGACATTTGTACTTTTAACGTTCAAAAGAACAAAACTAGCAATCGGGTAAACAGGGAAAAAGCCTGAACCTTTCTCATATTTTTCCAAAGTTTAGCGTGGAACTCGCAGAGACTGTGAGTTCAAATGAGAGAGTCCATACCCACAGTATGAGTTCCCAAAGACGATAAGCCACTGAATGCAAGGCTGGGCTTTGTAAAGGCTTGGCAAAAAGAGAATCCAGCCCGGCTCTATGAGTGTTAATGATTTAAAGACCTTAGGGCACATATTTCTGGAACAATCTAGAGTTGCCCTAGGATGGTACAGCCTCTTGACTGCCACATGAATTTCACACTTCAAAAAGACAAAGGCAGCAGGCTCGCATGAATTACGCCATCCTGTCTTCATTATCCTAAGAAGTTCGTCAATTATGAATGTACGACTCCAGACAGTACGAGAAAATCAAGTAAACGTCCCCCAAATTAGCGTCTCTGGCATGATCATAAGGAAAATCTGAGAATGCTTTATAAATCACTCAGTTTCTACAAAAATATTCTGTGAGTGTAACTTTTATAATTGTCTGAGAAGCAAAACCCCTCTCTTGTTCTTACATATAAGTTGATATCTAGAGCACACAATAAAGACACACTACCCCAACCCAAAGATGCCAAAACATAATAGCTGCGTGCAGGGGAAGATGGGAGGGGCAGCGTTATTTCAGCTCTCTTTTTATTTTAAAGTCCCATTAAGACTATTGATTAATAGAGAAAGAAATCAAGGAAGTCATACAATGTAGAAACGGTAGTAAATCTTGGAGACTGCCTCTAGCCCACTTTCCTGGTAAGTTATAGTCAAGGTTTTTCATGTTTTGAACCTTCACACTAAGCGGATGCACTAAAAACAATCAAAACCCCACAGATCTCTAGAGCTCATCCGTACAGCTCTCCCTGCTTAGTGCCAAGCTTTGCTGGGGACAGACCATGCAGGTGTCATCAGCATTTGTCTGCTTCTGCAGGGCTCAGCCTGCAAGTCAAGCAGTGTATGTATGTTCAGCTCTCCTCCCCTCTCCCCTCCCCTCCTCTCCTCTTCTCCTCCCCTCTCTTCTGTTCATGCTCTTCTCAGAAGTCTTGTCATTTGAGACCCTTAGGAAATGTTGCTTGGCAGAACCAACCCACACCAGCGCTTCTTGCTCCAAATGCATCTCTGGAAAGCCGTGAAGCTGCTGGATATGTGACCATCCCCACTCTGCCTTGTGGCTGAGCTGCTGTCAGGGGAGGGAAGGATGGTGAATGGCTTGCTTTGGCAGCAATAAAAACTGGAGTAGCAGAAGAAATACAAGTTGTTGCTGCCTGTGCTGCCCTGAACAGCCAATTACCCAGCATGGCTTGGAGATTTGGTAGTCTTAACACAGCTGGTCTGATCCATGCGAGGGATGATGACAAGAAACTGGCTGCATGGATCTTCCCTCAGTCTCTCCCCTTTCCTGTGTCCTTAGCAAGCATTTAAAAGTGATAGGAACCTCTAAATTCCCTTTGGGGTTAGGAAGGACATACCTGGGCCATCAGAACTGGACTAGGCTAGTAAAAAAAAATCAGTCTCTTGACCAGCTTCTAGTCAGAGCAAACAGCCCTCCTCTCTGGTGTTCCACTCCCCCTCATGCCAACCACGTGTCTGTGGCCATCCTAGGTGATGCTTGCCCTCTCTGGAGAATGTTTTGAAGGCTGTCTGCTCTCTCTTGTCCTGAGATCCAGCCTGGAGCTAAGAGACTGGATGGCAGCTGTTCCCACCTCCCTCTGATGGGGAGCAGATGTCACCAAAACCCACTTTCTCTTTTGACTTGGAAAACTTTTAAGCACACAGAAGGGAAACCCTGAGTCAGGCAGGTGTGGGATTTTCTCTGGATAACGTAGACATAACTCTAATTTGAAGGCATTCTCTGGACTTAGTCTTTCTGCTTTAACCATGAAGACCTGCATGAGGACCCACCTGCCCTGACACTACTGACCTGCTGCAGATCTGCCACTTCTCCCACTGAAGGGATCCCAGCAGCTAAAAGACATTGACAGCTACAGCTTAGACGCTAGAGCAAACTACCCACCCATTGAAAAGCCCAGAAAAGCCACCAATCCACAGATCTCCCCAAAGGGGTTAGCCTCAATGAGAATAAGGAGCGAGTGGCCAGATGGACCTCAGGGACCTCACAGAACAAGCTAAAGGCTTGGTGGTTCCTGAGAAGACTCTGAGGTCTAGGCACCTAAAATCTTCTTAAGTCACTTTGCAACTAGCAAATTACTTGATCTACAATAATTCACAGCACAAGAACGTGATACACAAGTCTCTGAAGTAGTCATCAAGAGCTTTCAGGCTGTTCTTCACTCACAGAAATAACTTTTTTCCTTTGGCAGCTGGTCTGCCAAATTCCAATGAAACAGTATTTGAATTTGCCCAAAGTTCGTAGAAGAAAATATGCTTCTATTACCTCAATTAGAGCAACACAGGCTTCTCTCATTGGCCACCTGTTGGAGCCGTAAAGCGGGTTGGTGATGAGACACCGTATCCTTTCGGTTGGACCCTGTGTTCCCAGCCCATTATTTTGACCTAGAGCACAGGTGTGGGGCAGACCCCTAACTGCTGATCCAGTTTTGCTAAAGCACCATACAGAGTCCCAAGGTCTCTGAAGGATTTTGACTACCAAACCACCTTTGAACATGAAGCAGTTTTCATTGCACTTCATACAAGTGTTGAACACATGCCACATGATTCTACATGGAAAGACGGACTATTTATAATGAATAGATATCAGGGAATACCTTTTAAATTCACACTTGTTATTAAATGGAGAAGTTTAAGTAGATAATGAATGCAATGTGTTGGCAGTAGGCACTCAAGTAATGACACGGAAGGGCAATTTTGTTAAGAAAACTGCATCCTTTAGTTATGCCAGGGTCTGGTTTATGAATTAATCTGTAAATATAGATTAAATAATGGGCATTGAGTGAGTATAGTTGACTATGAAATGAGCTTCTTTCCAAGAGAAGCTCAACTCTTTCTCCTCTTATTGGTGCCTCTTTAGTCTGGAATAACCTTGATCCTGGATTGCCTTGATTTTAAAACCTTGGTTAATGCTATTCTCCCTAACAGGGTTTCCACTGTACTTTCTGTGTGTGTCAGTGATGGCCCTTCCCTCTTTGGTGTTACTGTTTGTTTGTTTTTATATGGATTCTTCTCAGTAGAATTTCACAGCAGTTACAGAAATGAACTTAATCATCTTAACCCACAGGTTCTAACTCCAGGGCAAGCCTATAGAACACACTTAAATGCTGGAACTTATGGATAAATACAAGATTAAAATGTTTTTATTACATCAAGTCATTCTGACTTTCTTTTTTTTTTAAAAAATCACATGCCATAAAATAAATTTAGCCTGAAAAAATGTATTATTAAGTATATTTCTCTATTTCTCTGACAGTTCTCTTTCATGATACAGAGCTGAGGAATGCTGATCACTATGAAGAGTCACCTGTGAATTAGCTTCTCTGTCTTTAAAAACATAATCATAAGCAAAGGCAAAAATAACAGGAAAAAGCAAAAAAAAATTGTTTTTCTCCCTTGCAGGAAAATTAAGTACTTAGTAAAAATTGGGGAGAAAGGTCATAAGCATCATACCAAAAGATAGTCTTAAGTAGTTCATATTAAAAGTGGTGTTATTATAACACCTTTATTGCCTTGGGACTTTGAATGGTCAGAAGTATAAAGCTTATGGTGGCTACTTTGCATTTCTTCAAGACAAGGGTTCAGCTGGTAGAGGGGAAACAGTCTTTGTTTGTTCCTGCCTGCTCAGGATGACTGTTTCTAATTGATCTGGCAAGGAATTAAGTTGGAGATGGGTATGTGGCAACCACAGCACAGAGTCTGTGTGCTTTGTAAAGTGATAACCATATGGGCCTTATTTGAAACATTGGAGGATTTTTCAACATGAACCTGGGTTAAACTGAACTATAAATCCTACTCAAATATATACATCCATGCTGATAAATTCATCATCGTGTTGGATAGACTCAACCCATGCTCCCCTCAGATTAATAAAGATGATGACCGTGGATCGCACATGCGAAGGTTCTCAGCGATAAAGTATCATGATGTTATATGCTGCACTGTAGAAATGCAAATTGCACATATTAAGCAGTTATTTTCTTCTGCTATTACTTTCAACGGAATGGAAGTGTTTAAAAAAATCGTCTCTCCGTAAAGAAAAGGGATATATAGTAAAATCTATTTCCTCTTATACCATGTCCAAGTACACTCTGCTATTCTCAAGAAGATTTAATTAAGCCAGCTCAGCTGAGAGGGAAAGCAAAGTGGCTGGAAAGTTATTGCTTATGGAAACATATTCAGGACATATGCAAAATAATGTATTTACTATTCTTCATTTAGGGATTTGAGCCACCAGCAAGGTTAAGAAAATGCAACATAATTCTGTAACCTGCTTCCCCTCTTTCTGAATATCAAATTTCGAGCTGACACTTTGTTACAGATAATAGTACTAAATTCTGGATGTTGATGGCCCTTCTCTTGCAGCTTTCAAACGCCTTGAAAAAGATACAGTTTCTTTAATTAAAAAGGCTTGCACAGAACTAATCCCTCTAGCCGAGAAAAGAAAAGTTTTAAGCAATCTTTTCTGCTCCAAGAGAGAAAGGCAGACAATACCATAACAGATCAGAAACATAAGCTACAGTGTGCAGCCAGGAGCACAGCAGGGAACTGAATACCGCTCCGACTGTGTCATTTTTTAATCCCCCATCCCAGTTTTCCCCGTCTGACCTCATGCTGAGATGAAGTTATCACAGACGACAGCTTCACTCTCACCAATGAATCCAACCCTGGATCTGTATTATCCTCAGCAGATCAAAACACCGCTTTCATCAAATAGCATTATCTGCATAAAAGGCATGCAATTGCCCGATAATTTCACCCAAACTACACTATTCATTTAAAGGACAAGAAGAGAAATTAATTCATTCCTTTTGGGAGGTGGCCGAGAAAAGTGAGACTCAGGGAGAGGCAGGGGCTGGAAAAGCTAACTTGCCCTGTTCACTCATGGGAACTTTTCTGTTTTTAACACAATCTCAAGAAGGGGTCCATTTAAAAGTCTCCCTACTCCTGTGCATTGAGAATAATTGTTGGACCAATTTGGTGCTGTCTGAGTGACAAAACTGTAAGCTGTGTAGAGAACTGGCAGTGGGAAATTACAAAGCTTGCTGATGTCATTAGCCATGCTTCCACGAATCCCAATAAAAACATCATATCTAGTAAAACTGAAGGAGCATAAGAATTAGCCGGAGAAGCGCGTGAGGTTTAACACAGTGTCATACTGGGATGGGAGCTCTGATGCTGGAAGATCTTTCTGAAAGCCCCAAGAAGCTTGGGTTTCTACAGGAGGGAGAGGACTGTTGAATACCTTTGAGTTGATGCTTCGTAGAACTTTCGAAAATCCTTAAGAACAACATTAGCTTTATTAACAGGAAAACACCAAAGATTTCTTCAGCTTTTCTTTCCCACAGTTCAAACTGTGCAATCCTTTGCATCATGGAGCATATAAATTGGTATCATGGACTCCCTTTATAATGGCGCCTGATTTCTTATTGGATGACATCAGTTGCGTTATTCAGAGTCATGATGGGCAAGAGCAATCAGACAGAGCCTCTGGTGCCAAGTAAGTGGGATTATGAAGAAACCCTAAAACCGTGAGTGTGGGTGACCTACGATGCATATGTTACTGTCCTAATAGTTTTTACTCATCAGAATTGTAATGATTTAGCTTGAGAATTAACCCTTTGGTTCAGCCTTCCCAGAATTTACTAGGTTAACTGATACCGCAAGAAATTCATCTTGGCTCCAACACTGCCATCTCTCAGACAACATCTACATGGGGAAAAATGTGGAGGACAAACATTTGGGAGTGTCTGAAGCAAGCAGAACATAAAGACACATCACACAGGAGCCCAAGCATAGTCCTGACTGTCCCCATGACGAGGACAGAAACACTAATTTTTCTTTTGAAAGAAAGACTCTGCTTCTACTAGCGATTCATCAGAATACAATGTTTGTCAGCACTGACATTTTAATTACATGTATGTATTCTCTAAAACACATAAATGGAATTAATAAATAGGTTATTTTCCCACAAACCAGCTCCCTGAAGCTACAACTTAATACTGAAGTGCTATAAGGCAAAATGTCTACGTAGCCGTATGGTCTGCTCGGTAGTAAAGTTCAAATTTGTGTTTCCAAAATACAGCTTCATGACATACCAATTATGTGAAATTTAATGTGATTAAGCATTAAACGATGGTATTTCCTTGAATTTAATGACAGTACTATTTTCATGTCAAATTTGATTAAAAGAACCAGTGTTCAGAGCGAGCTGTTTAAAATCCCAAATCATTAGCAGATCATTTAGGATTTTGTCTCAGAAAACCTCTCATCTGTGAAAAATCAACTAGATACATATATACAGAGAGCTGACTTTCACATTTTGACTATGAATGGTTGTGTGTGGCTGCTCCTAGAAGTTCCAGTTTCGTTGGAAGATGCCTGAGGGGAGGTGTGTTCATACCATCAGTGCCACTACTACTTTCAACATACATATTCATGACACACTCCAGCCCTGTGCTCAGTCTCCTCAAGGTACATCATGGCCCATTAGATACATCTGAAGTAGGCACAGAAAGGCAAACAACTTCCTTAAGGCTTTAGACAACTTAAATAAAATGAAGAATTGGTGTCTTCTTTCTTAAGTTTCAGTCCAAAGTTATGTCTGTGTAATATGTGGTTGATTCCTCTCGGAAATCAAACCTGGATCATTCTTTAACCCTAATTCCAGTCACAGGATTTTGCAACTAGGAAGGCGAAAGGGCTTGGAGTTGATCCTTCATTTAAAGGAGATAGCAGAAACAACACCTTTCTCTGAGTAAAGCCTTTTGAAAAGTACTTTTTAAATGTATACTTGTTTGTATGGTGTGGGAGGGGTGGAGGACAGTTTTCAGGAGCCCATCCTCACCTGACACCATGTATATCCAGGAGATTAGCCTCGAGGCGTCAAGGACATCACCTGCCCAGCCACCTTGCTGGCCCAGGAAAGACATTCTTGTTGCCTAAAACTTTGGCTCGCTTCTTATGTGCTAAACTAAGCTTGATTTGGTCTATCACGTGACCATTGCCTTGAGAAAATGTTGTAGATGAAGGCCAGTACATGGTCAAAGTCTCCCGAGGGATAAACTAACTCCTGTGGCAATTTGATATTTAATTTTTCTAATGCAGATACAGCTCTGAATTTTTTTTTAAAATTGGTTTAGGGATAAATATGAAAAGCCTGCCAGGACTTCCCGGAGTAGAAGGCAAGGAAGAAAGTTCGAGCACAGCCGTTGAATTTAATGCTTTTCTCCTAGCCTTAACCTCCACATACAACACTTTTCATCAAAAAAAAAAAAATTCTATGAAGGACCAGGATTCACCTTCTCCTCTTTTATCCTTGGATAAGATATCTAGAAGGGGGAGAAAAAGTAGGCCATGGGAAGATTACAAACTGAGAGTCTATGAAAGAGGAAGGAAGTTGGCAGAAAGAGAGAGATAGTGGAATGCGAGGGAGAATGAGGTTAAACTGAGAGCTAAACTAAGGGTCGCTGGAGGAAATAGTGCCTGCAAGAGAAATAGCCCTGCCAGAGCCTGCTGCCGTACTGGCGGCGCTCACTGCGGCTTTGACTCTCTACACACTGGGCAGAGAATGCTGGACCTTGTCTCAGCAAGTCGCCCTTAAGATTTGGAGACTGGAATTAAAACAGGCTGGATATAGGTAATCTTCATTTTCAAGCTTTTTAATATTTACCCTGGATCTATTTTGAAGACTCTCTTTGGTCTCATTTCGTATCTCATGCTTGCCGGGATATCACTTTGGGGTCCAGGCTTACAGCAATCGCCTCTTGCTTCAGGGACTTGGAGGCATAAGCTTTCACATCTGGCAATTTCTATAATTTTGAAGATGATAATTTTACTATAATTTGAAGATTGTCTTGATAACAAATAAGCTGTAAAAATCTGGAACCATTTTAAAGTTATTTTCTTTTATTTATTAGTATATGTCTCTGGTTCTCTAGCATGTGTGTGTGTATGATATATGCATGTGTGTGCATGTGTGTGGGGGACCACTTGTACATACAGAGCCCAGAGGGCAGCTTTACAAAGTCTGTTATTTCTTCTCATGGTTACATAGGTTCCGGAGACTAAAATCAGAGCATAAGTCTTGTATCTCTTACTCATTGAGTCAACTTACTGACCACTATAGCAACTTTTATTCAGATAAATTTTTATTTTCATAAAATTGTAATATGCTTACATCTTTTCTGTCCTTCCATTTCATCTCCCCAACCCCTCACATGTCTCGTCTCCTCTTGCTTGTCTCTTAAATTCATGTCCTCTCTTTTTTTATTAATAAATACATACAGCCTGCTCACTCTGTATGTTGTTACTTACATATCTTTTCAGGGCTGACCCATATTCAGGTACTAGATAGCCAGTGATGTCTTCTTCATTAGGAAAAACTCTTTTTTTTTTCAAAAAAAATATATATCATATGAGACAGAGTTTTTCAGTGTAGCCTTGTTCTGGAAATTTCTCTGTAGATCAGGCTTGCCTTGAACTCACAGAGTTCCGCCTGCTCTGCCTCCCAGGTTCTGGGATTAAACACATGTGCCAGCGCTGTCTCATCTGGAGCAATATTTTACAGTGTAACCTTTGGACTGTCTTATCAACATCAACTCTTGGGAAAGCATATATACAGTCCTAGGCCCTGCTTCAGCTCTTCAGAGCCAGAATCTCCAAGGATGGAACCAACACATTGACAATGTCTTAAGTTTTCTTTCGTTATACACAGAGAAGTTTAAGAAATACTGTTATGGGCTAAATTCTATAGCAAATTAATGTATAGATTAGCTCTTATCATTCTCCATATTTTTTTAAACAAAAGTCATTGCAAAGAAATTTAATTCTTCTTATAAGTGAGAGATTGCCATTTAAGAAACCAAATCTCACAACATTAAGAGAGTAAGAAATCCTTCTAGAGAAACTCAAGCTGCAAGCTCAATGATACTTCAAAGTGAGGCGTTTAATCATTTGAAAGCATCGTAGGAAGAGTAACCTAGAACCTGGGATAGTATCCACCATGTCAGTAACTCTATGTATTGTGCTGACTGGAGTATATCAAATAATTCCATGATCAGGCTCATGTTAGAACACAGGAAGCCTTGGGTTCAATCTCCAGCATGGCAGTAAAATGAACGAACAAACAATAAAAACAAAAACAAATGAACAACCCCTCACAAGTTTTGCTGATTACACTGTTAAATGTTGTGTCTGTTATTTAAAGTTGCACTGATTTTAAATGAACTTTTCAATATATGCTAGTCTTATTGTCAGAAATAAACGAAGTTTCCATGAATGGAAGGAGAATCAATTAAACACATATGCCTTTCAAGAAAATTCCAGAATAAAACAAAAAAAGCAAAGAGATACCCTCGACACTAGGTGTTTATGAGTTCTCACCTGACGCTGCTCTCAGATGATGCTCAGAAATGATGCTCATGATGAAGGTCCTTGAGTTTCTTTAAAACATAAAGCATCGTTTCTCCACACCACATTACTGATTTCCTTTACAATTGCTTATCTAAGTGATTTTAACAAGAAGCACTTTATTTTGCTTTTTTTTTAACAAGAAACATTTTATACAGAAGGATAGAATTTCATTTCTCCATATACTATAAAGTTTAAGAGTTTTATTAGGAGGGATGGAGAAAGTATTCAAATAAATCTTTCTGCTTTGTCACTAGTGCCATTGCCACCCTCTCCCAGGTCCTCGTCTTATTCTCCTTCCTGCTAACTCCCATTTCCAGCTTTGCTGTTCTGTTGACCAGACAGATGATTGACAAATAGATAATAGATGGTAGATGGAATATAACATACATTATCTCATATGAATTTTCATAAGTATCTCCCCAAATAGCTATTACCATTCTCCCCAACATAAATTCAGAACACTGAAGAATGTGTTTAGTGTCAATAGAACCAAGGTAAGAAACTTTGATTCCAAAGCTCAGACACATAAACAGGAATTAATATCTCTAGGACAAACAATTTTTTTTCTGATGATAACTTCATTTCTGCACAAAGAAATTCATCGGCTGAGGCACAGACTAGAGTTTAATGAAAGAGAAATGCTTTTTCTTTCCCAATACTGGAGACTGACAACTTGACCCCTTGTGTACAAAATCTCTACCATTGTGCTGCACTTTCAGCCCAGAACCACACAAAGAAATTGCCTAGGTCTTGTTGTGTGGGTCTATATTTGAAGTTATAACTTCAAATAATTAAATGTGACAAAACCTTAGGTCCTCTTGTGCCAGAGCATGACTATCCATTTTTTATGTGTAATCCAGATATATACTAAAATTGCCCAAAGACTACACATTTTATGCTTCCTTTTCTCGTTGTTCTAAAATCATTGGCACTCTCAGTCAAGGCTACAGTAGCCCACAGACTCCGTTCTGGAGCGATGCTTCTCTCTTCCCTGTGGTCTATGAAGGTACAACAAAAATCATTGTTTTAAAGTCTGGCTGCAGTTGGGGGAAGATAAATACTTGTCGCTCTGATAAAGAATTTCCAAGAGGGCTGTAACTGTTCCAAAGGCCTTTAGAGTCTAGAATTTGCTCATCTTTCTCAGAGCCTCAGGAAAGTTAAACGGGGTGAATTGCAAGCTTACTGCTCCTTGAAATCACAGATCATTGAAAAACTGTCTATTAGAGGGCACCTTGGGGAACGAATGTGGATAGTGATGGCTTCTGTGTGGTAGCAAACCAGTAATGAACCTGTTTAATCACTTCGTGTGAATAACAATAGATCATGGTGGGAGAAAACCACACATCTGTACTGGCCCCGGTGCATTTATTCTTGAGACTTTTTAATGGGTTTTTCTTCTATTTCATCATACAGTAAAAGGATAACCTTATACAGTTTACCCAACAGCACTTCGTAACGACAGAATTTATCACAAATGGCTGAAATCAGAACAGAAAAAAATGGATATCTAGTTCTGTTTCCTTAGATAAAATGACATATTAATGATAAGAATGCTAACATCAAAAATAAACATTAAACACATCTTAATTTTTAATGGTGACACCATATTTGTAAGTGACAGAATTAGTGTAATAAAAAGCCAGACTCTCTCCATTTAGGTTTCTCGTCCTAACAGACGCATATTAGTGCAGCCCAAAGTATTTTGCTGTGACCTGCAGTGACTGATCAACTGTTAAATGATTGATTATACTGGTCACATTAATTTTACATGTATGGACATGCCATATGTTCAGGGTTAAGTTGTAGAAAGCAATCCTTTGTCTGTTGTTTTTTTTTTTTTTACATCCCCCACCACATGTATATTTTATATTTACTTCAACATGGTTCATGTAACCATGAGAGTGATAGAAATAATTAAATTCCATGTGGTTTTTCAGGTGACCTGGCCAGAGCTATTTCATTTTGCTACCACGTCTAACAAAAGGAACACTTAGTCAAATAATAATTTCATTTCATCTTTGGGTTGAATTTGCCACAGGCAGAGGAGTGGAAAGTCCCCTCTATCGGCTCTCATCTTAGGTTTTGAAAGCATCCAATGAGATGGTATTATTAACCTTGAGAGGCTTGCATTTATGAGTTGTATCTCCTGGCTTGCTAACCAGCTGATGTTGTTGCCTTTCAACTCATATTTCAGAAATCAAAATTGCTTAGTTAAGTATTTTAATCATAGACATAGTCAAATTATCAGGCAACATGGCCGTGCAACCTTGTAACTTCGTCTTAATTGTAAAAATTTCCTAACCACCGAACAGCTCTAAAGACAAAGGGAAATGAATGCAGGATTAATACTTCCTCTGTGATGCTTGATGCTCAGTCACCACTTTTTTGTTTGAAGCTGACTTGCTTTGTAAAATCTGCAAACTGAGTCTCAACTAAGAAAGCAGAATTCTTAAAAAGTAGCCTGCGTGCAATGTGAAGACTTAATTTATTCCCAGGTTACTTAAGTGCATAGCACAGTGTCTTGGTGGCTGTGGTGATGTAAAAATGGTATAATTGGCTTTGTGATTTGTGAATTGTGATTTGTATGTGTGTTGGATCCATACTCCTTCAAGTTTGGATCTATTGAGTGGGTTATCTTTTTTGTTCTCAAATTTTGTCAGGAATATAATGAGTGGAATTTCTCCACATTCATCTGGGAAAGTGCTTAGACATAGCACTTTAGCTTGGTGAAATATTTATTTACAAATGCCATACTTTCTTTAATCTTTGATGCTTTTTTATATCCTCAAATATGAAATTCTGAATTATACATTGCTCTTACAGTTATAATTTCTACAACCATGCGCTCCCTATAGCATATTTAAGAAAAATTTATTTCTCCTATATCTAGATAAAATACTACAACATGCTGTGGGTAAGTATGATCTTCTATACATGTCTGGATTCCTGTGTAACTTTATGAACAGAGTAGGAAGTTTGCAACAGTAACATATAGAATTGCGTGTCTGGAAAACCACACACACGTGTGTGTGTGCATCCTTAAATATCTATGCCTATATATGTGCTCTATCTATCTACCTATCTATCATCTGTCTGTCTGTCTGTCTGTCTGTCTATCTGTCTATCTACACACACACACACACACACCATTCTTCTATATTGTTTCACAATTCATCTCTCTCTTAAGTAACCAGACTACAGCCTTTTGGTAGTATGTAATCTTAAAGGAGACGCTTTTACAAATCTGTTGGTGAAATTTTTCTTTTTAAATTAAGTATAATTTTTACCTAACACATATTCACACTTTGTGGTAGTTAGACATCTTCCCAGCTGGTTGCAAATGGTGCAATACTAACCTTTGCTTGGGCCCCACCTTTGCTTTTTCCTTTCTAATTACCCACTCTTTGTACTTACAGCTTCAACTTCTGTTTTGTTTTCTTTTGCTTTTTTTCTGAATGGGTAATTTCATGTTTTTTCCCCCTTTTAACTTGAGGGTCTCAATAATTTTAGTTACTTAACAATTTCAGTTACTATGTTCCTAAATTTTTTGAACATACACATTTTAAATGTCTGATTTTTCACTTTTTTTTTCAGAATTTTGAAGGATATATTCTGATTAATCTCTGTTCCGATAGAGTTTCGAAACTAAGGCATACTGCACACTTAATCCATGCTTCCTTCTTTTTCGGTATCATACATTATGTACCATAAGTAGCTTTCCTGTCTGTAGCATAAATATTCTAATATAAATATACTTTGAGCCTTACTCAAATCATTTGAACGCAGTTTCATTACTTGCTAAATTCATGCTTTGGCTTTGCACATTTGCAGCATTTTTATTTGATGTGCATGATGTGAATGCAAAATGAGTCGCCACCTTTATCTTGGGCGGGGCTGGCTCACTGTCACCTGGGAACATAACCTTTATTCCCTATATTTCCATTTGCTTTGTTGCCAAAGATCTTTCTAGGTGGCCTCAAATTAAAGCATTTTTCTCCCTTGTGACCTACTATAATTTTTTTGTAATGTGAATAATTGGAATGACAGAATTAATTTGAGTATGAAAATATGAGGGAAAAGGTCTATTACATTTTACTAAAATTAATTGTCAATTTTATGAAACTAGATGGAAAGAGAAAGCCAAATTTCATAATGTCAAATCAAAGTTAATTTCTTAAGTTTCTCAAGGAAAAGTAACAGCTATTAGTTAATGATCTAGAAGGATAAATTAAAAGAAGCAAATGTTCCCTTCAAGGTACACATTGTAAATACGAGTTTCCCAAATGTTCAAGTTTTCTCAATCAGTTTGGGTGTTGAAATGTAGGGTGATGTTTCCTTCTGAGGACACACAAAACAAACAAGGAATAATGAGTTCTTTGCCTTTAAGTGAAATTGAATCTCAATACAGAAAAGGGGAACAATAAAAACAAAGACTAATTACTTTTTACCCAAAGTTATTGAAAAAGAGACGGGAGCATCAAAGCTCAAATTTTATCAGTAAGTCTTATATTGACAGCAGAGTGGCAGAGCACACTTGGAAACACCCTAGAGAAAAAGACCCCCATAGAAAATGGATAGACAGAGCAACCTCTGTCATGATGCAGAGATGATTTACTATTTAAAACAGACTTTCTGATTCTATTTCCCCAGATTATACTGAGTCTTTCTGAACACAAATGAAAATAAGTTAAATTTTATTAATAATGCCTTTGGTTTACTGTGAGCTAATAAACTACCTTATAAAACTATTATAGTTATAAAAATGTATAGGTATTCATTCTTTGTTTCATAGTCAGCTTAACATATGTATACATATAAGCTAATTTTCTCATTAAAGCCTCCTAAACATCTTAGATACAGATTAATATTTTTCACCCAAAGCAAATATTCATTTAATAACTTACATTTAATTTGTCAAACATATCCTTCTTAATTCATGTTTGGTTCCCTTCCCTTAGTATCCAAATATAGTTACAGTAAAATGTATTTTAGCAAGAGAAAATTTCCAGAAAAAAATAAGAAAATTACCCCACCCACACTACTTTAACTTTTCCACCCAAAGTTAATCTCTTTTTATGAATATCCTATGTGGCGTGCCATATAACTTAGATAACATTATTTAAAGAAAAAAAATTTAAAGCCATCCATTGCTTACTTGGTAAGGTTCAGTTTTGAAAAAGAATAATTCAGCAAACTTCATTCTGCTCTGGGAGAACAGAGATCCTTTTAAAAATGTAGCGAGTCAGTTCAGCATGATCTTTTCCTTTATGTTTTATTTAAAATGTTAATGGAGTAAATCCACAATTCACATAATTTATTTTGAAACACTTTTTGTTCAGAATAATGCATTGTAAGAACAGTGATATACAGGCGAAGTCCCTTAAAGAACATGCATCAATTCAGATGCCTTTTGAAGCATATTGCAAATGCCCTCTAACAGGGCACTGCAACATTACATAAATCATCTTATATGAAAAATTAACATGACATCAAATATTTATAAATATTAATGTGTATGTTAATATAACCAAAGCTGTAACAAACAATCATAACCTTGCCAAGTTTCCTAGGACAGGCGCTGCTGATAATGATATCCATTATCTCTGGAGGAACACACAATTACGAAAGTTGTGCACAGGATGCTATGTTCTTAGCTGCTTTTAAATGTGTCCATTAATGTCTACCATACATATAACGTTAACCCTTTGCACATATGGTCCTAATGAATACCAAGGAAGCTCCTGTGGCTGAATGGTTTGAAAGTCATTTTTATTTAATCCCTTCCATGGGAAGCCCCCAATTTTTAACATAACTTCATACATAATTGAGCTATAGGGTATCCTGCAAATAAATTCTCCCTGACTGTTCTTATTAGCATGTGTTAAATACTATATATGCATCTGTATGTATAGAAACCCATTGTGCAATGACAGATCAGTGGTTTGTGGCCCTGAAATATAATATCTATGATATTCTTCTCCCCCAGGAATGCTCTCTATTGAAAGGATCCAGGTTGAGGACAAAGCAGAAGTCTTGGGCTTTTATTGACTCAGTGATGCCAAGGCTGTAGGGACATCTGACCAGAGAACAGGGACTCTCAGATCATGCATGTTCAGCTATACAGTTTTGTCGCGAGCTTTTCTTTTCTTGTCTAGGGTGAGTTGTTTTGGACGTGTGGTCAGTTTAGTCAGTGGTCACCAAAGCAGTGTGGTTCACACACAGAAAGGAAAGGGCTCGGCAGGTCTGGCTGAGAATACCCCAGGCTTCCACAGACAGAGCAAGAAGATAACATTACCATGGCACTAAGGCATTTTTTTGAGCTGAAGATAGTTGCCTTCACAAAAAGAAATCTCACTATGAGTCATTCTGATGCTGTCTGTCTAAATCTGTGCCAAAGCTAGAACATTCTTCATTGCTAAGGAACCTCCCTTCTCTTCAAAACCAGACTCACCAGTGAGATAACACATGGTTCTTTGATGGTGTCATAGTTTTTCCTCCATCAGGAGATACAATTCAAGACGCACAGTGGAGGCCAGAAACCACAGAAAGTACCAACTTCTGTTTCTCTTACACATGCACACCCTTGGTTAGTTTAATTTATAAATGAGGTATTGTAAGAAATGATAATAAAATAGAAAAATTATAATGGTATACTAAAACAGGAGGCTGGACGGAAAAGAACAACAGTATGCTATAAGAGAAATCATTCGAATGCGCTCATCTTTGTCAGTATCTTATTAGGCTTGGTTTACTCTTAAGATGAGGTCAGGTGAGCGGCTGTGTGGAGTGAGGTGGGTGACAGCAGCAGCACGAGGCTGTGTGAGTCTACCATTGACCTGGTTACACAGCAGGAGGAGGGCTGTGGGTTTTGAGTTGCCCTGGCTCAGCAACCATGGTAATGAGAAGAGGCGGATTCCAAGAACATCTCCAGTTCACATTTTCAGACAACAGTGGACTACTAGTAAACCGAAACCATGGGTACTGAATGGGAATTTCAAGGGATCACTTTACTGGACTCGAGTGAGAATCTCTATTATGTCATTAATGGGCAGGCACAGCTCTCCTGAATGTGGTTGAGAAACATGGTCTTGGTCTACTTTCAAGTTTTTTCTGCATCTTTAGAATGTAGGATTTGTTTGGGGGCGTTTTGACTCTGGATAATAATGCTGATTCAACCTATTTTTTTTCTGTGAAAAACTAAATATAAAATGAGCAGTGTCTCAGGCATCAAAAATGTCTTCAAATAGCCAATTAGAGACTCATTTTATTGCAAATCTTTAAAAGTGTGGTAGGCTTTAAATGTGATTTTAACCGTAATATACATTTTAGAGCAAGTTATTTCAATCAGAGGTGAGATCAATACCTAACTGGTGTTGCTTTTAAGTGGATCGGGATTCTGAATGCGATACAAAGATGACGAGCAAAGTTGCAATACTGCCTTGTTACTTCTAGATCATTCTCGGCTACATAATGTTTAAGTGCTGCCCAATCTAAAAATTAAATAAACGTAAGTCTGATCACGTCACGGCTTTAGTTAAAACCCTGCAATGTCTCAAGTGGCACCAAGAGCAAAGGCCACAGCCAGTGACTCCCTAAGCCCCAAACAGTCAGACTCTGCATTACCTCTAAGACTTTAACTTTCAGAACCTTCTTTCTCTTTCATTCCATTCCAGGCGATTTGATTTCCTTGCTCGTCCTTGAACATATGGAGCCTGTTTGGTACCAGGCACGGCCTACTCCCTGACTTGTTGGGCCGACTCCTTTCCTTTCATCGCCTTCTCCAAGTCTGCCTTCACATATCTGCTTTTCAATGAGGCTTCACCAGACCACACCATTTAAAATGACAAATGACCCGTCTGCCAACGACTGGCACTCCTGAGCTCCTGTATCCAACTGTGTGGTATATTTTTCCATAGTTCTTCTTGACTTATAACATCACAGATAATTGACCTGTTCATATACACATACATATACACATTACATATACAAGCAGCATCTGTATTTATCTGTTGTCCTATATGGGTTTGTTATTCTACTTTAGGCCAACTGCATAAGCGTGTGACAGATGTAAGGGTAGTCTTCGTTGTGTTTACTGATAAATTGCCGACAGGCTTGAGGCTGGGACACAGAAACTGTGCATTAAATAAGGACTGAATGAATCCATTGTGACTGCCAGAGCTAAGGTAGACAGCGAGAATAAAGGAGTCGACAATGGCCAAGAGCTTGGGAAGGGAGGTGAGACTATGATTTTTAAAAACATTTAGTATTTAATTTTGGTCAGATTGAGACTATTGCCACTTTTTGCCAGTGTCAGAATGAAAACGGGAAATTCTTCCAAAGTTTAAAATGGCTAAAATTACCCCACAAGAGATGGGTAGTGCCTAGGAACACTGGCTGCTTCTCCAAAGGACCTAGGTTCAATTCCCAGTATCCACATGGCTGCTTAGAACTGTCTATAACTCCAATTCCAGGGGATCTGATGCTCTCACACAGGCATACATGTGCCAAATCACTAATCAGTGCTCAAATTAAAGTAGATAGTTTTAGCCAGGTGGTAGAGGCACACGCCTTTAAGCCCAGCACTCAGGAGGCAGAGGCAGGCAGATCTCTGCAAGTTCGCTCTCAACCTGGTCTACAAAGCAAGTTCCAGGACATCCGGGGTACACAGAGAAACCCTGTCTCAGAAAACTAAAAAACGAAACAAAAAACAAAAACAAAAAACCCTTCCCCCAAGTGAACTGAAGTCATATCAAAAGAAAGAATCTTAAATCTTACACCTTCCCAACCTTCCCAGATTCACTCCAGGTCCTTACCATCTGGTTTTCCTTTTGGAGAGGTTTCCAATGGCGAAGAACAGGTGTGTGTGTGTGTGTGTGTGTGTGTGTGTGTGTGTGTGTGTGTGTGTGTGTGTATGTGTATGTGTGTGTGCGCGCACGCCCGCACGCAGTCACAAACTGTGGAGTATGTTAATCTTGAGCTTAGCTTTGCCTCAGTTTTTGGTATGGCTGTAAGCTGAGTAGGGCTCTTTATT
>JAQHUG010000225.1:1997450-2007711 GCA_028555095.1 Dicrostonyx torquatus | reverse complement strand
AGAGAGAGAGAACATAAATACTGATTTAAAGTTACTGGATTTTGTCTTAATCCAAGTCCAGAAGTTTCCTAGGAGACCTTGAGAAAACTCTACACAGCCATTTGTAGTCCTTAAAAACTGGGAATGCCAACAAAAGATTATAGGAAGCTCCCATTATGCTACCAACATCCCTTGCATGTCTTAGTCAGTTAAATAGTCTCCAAGTTTTAGATTTTCAAAAACTCATAGTCTAAAAGTTACCTATACTAACTGAATTATCATAGTTTTGGAGTCGCTCTTGTCTGAGTCATCTATTTGTTCCCTGGATGCAGCTTGCTCTTTCAGGCAAGCCTACGTCGAAATTATGCCAGATTGCTGGCTGTCTCCTCTGTCTCCTCACATCTTTAAAGAGTTCCACTCTTCCATTTGAAAGTACATTGGGTATCAAGCTAACATCGCATATGGGAAGATTTTTCTTGTGATTATCGTCAATCCCACTGTCACAGTTGAAAACCCCCTAATTCTGGATTAGGCTTTCAAGATCCAAAATGACTGCTCAAGTATCTGTATTCTTGAACAGGATCAGAACATTTTTTCTCAGAAGAGCCATATGGTAAATATTTTCTTGGCTTTGCAGGCCGGAGGGTGTGTGCCACAACTTCTCTACTCTGCCAAAGCAGCTGAATGCCGCCCTGGCCTACACACTGAAGAGTGGACATGGCTGGGTACCAAATAAAATTGTATTTACGGAGAGTGAAGTTGACATTCATGTAGGATTTTTGGTCAAGGAATATCCCCCTGTCCTTGCTTACAATTATTAGATGTAAAATCCATTCTTATATCATGAATCATGTCGGTTGGGTTTGGTGCTGGAGTCTTAGTTTGATGAATTCTGTTTTGAAAGATACAGTCCCACAATTTTCCAACCCCATCTACTCATGTTCTTGTAGGATAGAGGACCATTGATTTTAATACACATTCTGTAGATCCCCTCCTTTGTCAAAATCTAGTGACAGAAAATAAGACCTCAGTATGTTGACCCAGGTTGAGTCACAGATGTGCAGCTGTATGGGGAAGTGTGTGCGACTGTTTGTCTTTGTGTTAAAATGCACTCATTCTCTTAGAGGTTCTGTTTCGTAACATCAAAATGCTTTCATAGAATATGAAGTAAACATAGTATCTCTCTATTACAGTGAAGATAAATCAGTATATAAACTGCTCAACTGCATCTCTAAAATCTTTACTTATTTTATATATAAAATTACAGAACAATCACTTTATATATAATTTCAAATTATAGCCTATACATTATGTACATAAAATGTTATCTATTACATAAATGATTTAATAGTAGGCAATACACATATGAATTGTAGCATAATATATGCATATAATGTATAAATTATGGTATATTCTATCTATAAATTATACACTTATAGCTATAAGATGTGAAAATTAAGTATACTTAAATAGTGTCTAAATCATGTGTTGTAGTATAGTCATAGCATCTGGGTCCACCTCCACCTCATAAAACATTCTTTGCATCAAAATATGAGCTCTTTACCTTTTTTTTTTTTAAGATACGGTTTTATTCTGTAAGCTTGGTCACCCTGGAACAACTCACCAAGCTAGCCTTACACTTGTGGCAGTCCTCCTAACACTGCCTTCTGGTTGTTCTGAATGCAGGCACGGGTCTCATGCTTGGCTCCAAATTTTATCTTTAAAATAAGGACTTGTTAGACCTTAGCCCTAATGTGTTGGTTATACAAGTGAAATTCAGAAACAAAAGTTAGTCTAGCTTTCATAGTATGTATTTAGAAATATTTTTAAAGATTAGAATGTTTGGCTATAAGAAACTGGGTTAAATATGGCAATTCATATATTTTTCTTGATGACGAACTTCCTATTTTATCTAATATTTGAGCAGATCAGAGAACTAGACTGTGTGACAGTATGGGCTTGGGTTGTAGCCTTATGGCTCAGGACACTAAGACAGAATTGCTTAAACACAGGAGTAATGAGACCTTTCTTCAAAAGGGAATGGGAATAAAAGAAGGAAAAGGAGGACTCCTTCCTTCTTTGTATATTTTGGCTGTACTTGGGATTGAACCTAGGTTATCCTGCATACATTCTACCACTATATCCAGCCTTAGAGTTAACAAAAGGGGAAGTCTTATAAATTAGTGCAATTAAAGACACAATGGAAACATGTATGAAATCATAATTTGAGATTTTTTTACTCATAGTCTACTAAAATTCAAATTGTGTTTGGAATTATGTACTTTATGATGTCATATGCTTCTCTTCGTGTTGGCTTACAGGTTCGTAGAGGAAAGAGAACATCTTCTTTCCTCCATCTAAAACTTATCAAAACTCACTGAGTAGCTTGGCTGCTTAATATAGTTTTGTAGAGGGTCTTGGAGAGATGGTTCAATCCCTAAGAGAGTTTGTTGTGAACTAGGGTTTTGTTCTTGTATAAGACCAGAGTTCAGTTCCCAGCACACACATAGACAGTCTCACAGCCATCTTGAACTCCAGATCAAGGGCATCTAATCTTCTTTTCTGGCATCTACATGGATTCATAACCCATGTACTCATGCACACACACATTCAGATAACTTTAAAAAGAATGAAGCAAATCTTTAGAGAACACATTTCTACAGAGGACTGAATCAAATGGTGCTGAAAATCAATTTGCTTAGATTTATTATAGGAAAACTATCCTATATTTCCACCTTTACTTTAGTATAGAAGAAACTGTCATCCTGACTCTCTAATCCTTGCCCAAGAGAATTTGTAAAACAAAGGAAATAAAACCATATATCCAAGGTCCTCTTATTATCTCCAACTGTGAGTATTTTCACAGCAGATAAACATTTCCTCTAACTTCCAATACAAACAGAGCTAGCTCTATACTGTTGAATATAAACAAGATATATGCTGCTGAGGGCTTGGGACTGAGCATTAAGCAAGGGTCTTCACACATCTGGGCACTCATTGCTGCTGCAAACTCAGCTGCAAACTGGCAGATGGCAACAGAGATTGTAGCCATTGCAGGAGTTAACAGAGGGCCACCGAGAGTTATGTCACTTGGTTTTATTAGTGTCATAAATGAGTCCTTCTCTGATTGTGATAGAGTACCTAAGATGTCAAAACACATTTAGAGTGACTTTAAGAACCTTGATTTATGCTCCTTGAAAATGTTAATCATTTTATTGTATTGCACTTACCTATCTAACAAATGGGTGAAGTAACAATTTTGATACTCTAAGGGCTATAAAACTATTTGTAAGTAAGCCCTTTAGTCTGACTGCACCCCGCTCTTGAAGTTAAGCATCATAAAGAAAAATATCTAAGCTACTCAGTAAGTCAGCAAACTTCCTATCAAATCTTCTTCAACTCATTCAGAAACACAATTAACATAAAGATGAAGAGAGCAAAGCAATCTGCTAAAGGAGCCGCCCTTCTTTCAAAGACAAGCGTCTGCTCGCTTAACGGGCTACATTTGCCCTTCACTGGAGTCGGGTTCTGGGATTATGAAGGTGTGTTGCCATTTGTTAGACAGTTCTCCATTGATCGTCAATTCAGTAGGTCATCTTCACCGTCAACGTGACTGGATTTAGAGTCACCTAGGAGACACAACTCTGGGCATGTTCAGAGAAGTTGGACTGTGGAGGCAAGACACAACCTGAATGCAAGTGGCACCAACCCACAGGCTGGGGCATCAGACTGAATACAAAGAAGAAAAGGGAGCTGAGAGTCTGTGTTTACCTCTTGGCTTCCCGACTGCAGACTCAACATGAACAACTTCCTCGTATTGGTGCTGCCATGCATTCTCCGCCATGATGGACTGCCGTGATGGACCATACACTCATACAGTAAGCCAAAATAAACTCTTCTGCTCTCAAGCTGCTTTTGTCAGAGTTGTTGTCATCGTAATGACAACAGTAGCTAGTGTAAGCCTTCCTTTCTTCTCTTGCACACTCATTCTAAGAAAAATACATCCCAAGATCTCTGGTGGGTGCCTGAAAGCACAGATAACATAGACCCCTTTATATTACTCCTTAAAGTATATACACATATATCTGTGGTAAAGTTTAATTCAGTGAGATGTTAAAAATTTGATTTTTATTGTGAAGGTGGTTTAAAAGGCAGAAGTCTGACGGCTTACCTTTTAGGAGATCTCACTGAAGTGTGGGTGGACACTAAAAGGTTTAACATTGTTCTAGAAGAAGGATGACATTTGTACTAGAAGCAATATGTGTAGGCCTTGGGGCAGTAGATAATAGCAACATGACTTAGCATGGGGATGCTCACACCTTAGAAGAGGTGTCAGAAAAGAAAAAGAAATTCCAACATTGTGGTTTAGGGAAGACACTTTGAATTAAAGGACCTGGAATCCAAGACCAAGTTTAGAATAACAGATCAATGAATCATACCTGTGAAATTGAAGCCTCCAATATGGGTGGCTTTCTAACTTGACAATAGGGAATACCCTGATTAGTGTTACATTTTGACAATTTGTCCAGACTTCCTGGGGAAAGAACATCAATAGCATCTGCCCTATGTTCTTGTGCCCTTGACTGCCTTCGGCCTGAGTCATTTCTCTATAATAAGCCAGAACATGTGAGTACAAAGTCTCTCTGTTGGATTTGGGAGTCTGACAAATTTTTGAAACCAGTAGCTTTAGGAATGTTCCAAACTTGAAAATGAAGTCAGAAGTGACAAAGTCTTGTGTGTATTATTCCTTTTAAACATCGTAGATGTTCAGCCACTGCAGTGAGCTTAGATTCAGTCTCCAACAACAGAACTCCCTGGGTGACTGACCTCAGAGCATTCACACCACTGAATCAGAAAGGTGAAGGAAGGTTGGGAAGTGGCATTATTAATAGTGTGCCCTAGTGATTTGCCTGTGCTCTAAAATGAGTACCACTGTCTTAGAGAATGAAAAATCAACTTCAGAAGTCATTAACCTCTTCTGCAGAAAAAAAAAAACAACAACCCAGGTTGGAGAATCCTAGGAAGCTACAGGCCGCGTATCTTTTCCTCTGTGTTTTGGGTTACAGCAACACTGGAAAATAACCCTGTGTGGAATGCAAGAGCCAAGAGTGATGAGTCTGGGTGATTACCTAGCATCACTTGAATTTCTGCTTTTCCAGTCTGGTCGTGCTTTCCATTGGAACATATGGTTCCGAGAATTTGAGTTCTAGCCAGCGATGAGCTGGCTCTGGTTTGTGACAAATTTGAGTACCGGTTTTGTATATTTTTTCACAGTTCTATGTTCAGTGAGAATCACATGGGAAAGTTGGAACTGGTCACTGGGGAGCCAGGGAGGTAGCTCAGTGGATAAAGTGCTTGATGCGCAAGAATCTAGGTTCTGAGTCCCAGAACACAATAAAAATCCGAGAGTGACTACATGCGGTCTTAACTTTAGCCAGTGTATCCAGTGAGAAACTCTGCCTCATAAATTAAGGTGAGGAATGATGAAGAAAGCCACCTGATATTTAGCCCTGCCCTCTCCCCACCCACAGGGACACACAGGCATCTTTACACATGTGTACACACACTTATATACACATACATGCAAAACATAATGAAGCAGAAGCTAGAGAAACAGTGTAAAAGGGGAGTGGTGACCAGAGGGGCTGTGGATAGAATAGAAATTGGCACACTCCACCCAGCTGTTATTTCCCAGTGTTTGACTGGTGCCAATCCGTGACAGTGCTGAAGGGTAGCAGTGATAATTCTATCTTCCTTTTACCTGCATGGGTTAAGACAATTGTGATTTAGTTTTAGGGACCTGGTCTTTTAGAGAAGGCAGAGTGCAATAGCTACAAACAAAAACATGGACTGCCTGGTCTCATTAGGGCTATTGGCCTGTCTGTATCAACCTGTAGAAGACAGGGTACCTTCTAGTTCTAGGAATGACACCACAGACGCTTGAAAAGGACCGTCTAAATACCAAGAATTACTCGTCACTCAGTGTCCATATAACCATTACAATAATGACACAAACATAATGATGCAAAAAGAGCCTTCATAGTCAAGCTTTGATGTCAAAATGGTGAATTTTTTTGAAGTTGAATAAAGGGATTCTTTTCCTTTAGTTTGTCAGCCGCGGTAAAAGAGACCTCTCGAGCCAATGCGGTGAGTGATGGGAGTTCTGGGCTGCAGATCTTCTCTATGCGGTTTTAGCCACTAGTGAAAATGCAGGCACACCCCGCACTGTGTGTGCACTGGCATGCCTTCCTAGCTCATCTTTCATTGTAACTTAAGAGTGTGAGATAAGCAGCTTTATTACGAGGGGCAAATGAATGAACTCAAGACTAGTGCTGTCGAATGAATATGAAGTTCTTTTTCTGAGCTTAATCGTGACGATCGTAGAGGCAAAATGAAAGGATGGTTGCCTTCTGACTTTCCTTTCACCAGATTTTAGTATTTAAAATATTTATCTAGTGCCTTGGGCCATGTTAAAACTATGTCTTAGTTGGGTTTACATTGTTTATCTAGAATGAACGCATTAGGCATGTTTAAAAGTCCAAGGAAGTTTTAGGTGGTAAACCAACTAATTAACTGATCAGTACATGCATGTATGGTCGTTCTGTAAATACCCCTTGAATGCAGGTCTGTGTGCTTCTTGTTCCTCATGAACTTATTTTTGCAATGGCACCTTTCAGATCCCTTAAAAAGACATTTCTCTAAGAAGATTCTTCATTTTAATTGAAAGAATATTTTTTTTCATAGAGCTAATTCATTTTCAAAATGCTTGCTTAAATCACTGCTTTGATGGCCTTTCTGATACAGGCAGGAACACAGTGGAGAGGCCCAGGAACATTTGCTGAGCACTTACTGAGTGCCAAGATGGTCTCCTAAGTACTAAATATACCTTATCTCAGTTAATCCTCCCACTAACTCCGGGAGATAAACACAATCCCGAGTCCAGTTTACAGATAAGGAGAGGAAAGCTTAAAGGGCTGAGAAGCAGGCTAAGGTCAAACAGCTTCTGAGAGGCAGAAGCCTGGGCCAGATGATCTGATACCCAAGGCAGTGCTCTTAATCTCTTCCCATTTGGTCTCGTACTCGTGGTACTACAGAGCCAGGGCAAATCCCAGAATGAACCGTTGCATGCATGTAACTCTCAAACAATTTTAACCCGGTCCGAGGAGGTTCCTGGAAAATTCTGCGTATCATTTGATACAATTCAATGAAGTTACTAGAGAGGACATTTGAATTCTTTCCATGGTATTGGCCAGGACGTCTCAAACACTTACATAACGGACTTTGTCTTCTAATTATTGCCAGTAATTGATTGGTAATTGATCAAGCAACTCTAGTTAATCAGTCAAGCCATCCTCAAAGAGTTTCAGTCTTCTGTAGAAATATCAAAGTGTTTCTCCCGATACCAGGTAGTCCACCGGCTGCCTCATCACTAACTTTGCCAATCCAAGGCACTATCACCCAGAAGCAAGCTCTCTTGTTTTGTTTTTTTTTTCCCAAAGAACTTTCTGGAACTTCCCATTTTCTTACCAGTTAGCAGTTCCATGTCTCCTTTTGCAGCCCAACCCCTACTGATCCCCTCATAAATGTGAAGTCTCTGTGGTATGGGAAGTTTTTGCTCACCTCTCCTACAAACCCTTTGAAACACAGGGCAAGTCACCAGATCCAGCCATGTCTGAAGCAGCAGTACAACATAAACCCTGCCTAGACTCACCACTTGCAGCCTTTAAACTCCCAAGCTACCCCGGTGAGCCCCAGGAGTCACAAGCTGGGTGACTTAAAAGCTGTGTGACAAGATACAAGTACAGAGAGATCTGCTCTGTCTTCGTTCTCCTCAGTTTTGCTGGATCTGTGGTAGGGAAAAAAACCTCAAGGGCACTGGAAAGGCTTCAGGTTTGTTGTTGATAAAGCATTATTGTGCTTTTCTATTGTCTTGATGGACTGGCGCATGGCTCCCTTCTATCCACATTAATCTCTTTACCAGAGTAGCATTGCTATGCCCTTAGACTGCTCTTCCAAGCATGCTTATCATGTGTATGTTCTTCACATCATGTTGTGACTTTTCTAAATCATTCTACTCTGCTCCTAATTATATTATCATTAAATTGCGTCTCTCCATTTGCATCTTGCTGTATGTGATTATGGGTAGCTTATGCCTCTCACTGATTGCTTTGCTATTTAGCTGTCTCCTCCACAACTACCCCACTTCTTGACCCTGAATTATGCCCTAGGTTTCATTCGCATCTGATTTAGATTGAGGCTCTGGATTTTGTACTTGTAGACTCCTGGTGCGACAATTGGGGATGAAAGGAATAAATGTATTTTCGTGTGAGAAAGACATGAATTTCGTGTGTCAGGAGCAGATTTCTGTGATCAGAATGTACCTCTGCAAAAGTGATACATTGGAAAACTGAATCTCACCACAGAAGCTTTGGGAAGTGGGACTTTCAATGGCTGACTCTGTCGTGAGTGCTCAGTCTTCATAAATGGGTTGATATCATTTGAAGTAGTATGTTACTAATTAAAAGATAGGGTGGGATTCCTTTTCTGTCACCTTCTTCCCCTTAAGGTCTCCCATTGAGTGTACCTTCTGACATTCTATAATCTAACATGAAGGCCTTACCTGGTGTAGCTCTCCTTGGTAGTGTACTTCCTCAAATGGTGAACCTATAGAGCCTTATTCTTTATAATTTATCCAGTCTCTGGTATTCTATTATAATTACATAAACTAGATAAATTATATATAGTTATATAAACTATATAAAGAATATAAATTATTCTTAGCCTGAGATTCATACAAAATCACATGGTATAACTTCATACAGTCTATAGGCTGTACTTTGTTCTTGGTTAGAAATTCTCTGGTTTGGATTCATATATTCCAATGGTGAGAATGCTTATTGGTTTGTAAGTTATAGTTATCTCCATTGGAGAGAATATTTATTTGCTTACCAGCTATCAAGTTTATAGTTTGGGCTCTGAATTTTGATTACTTGACTTTGAGTTCCATATCTAGCACTTACTAGTTTTATAAACCAAATTATTTGGTGTCTGAAATGCATTTTCTTTCTGAGAAATGAATATAACCATAATCAGTAACCATAATCAGAACCAGAGAAAAGACCGTGATATCCAAGTATGTGACACAGGTACAAAATGCTTAGAGATTATCTATGCTGCTGCTGCTACTGCTGTTGCTGCTGCTATTGTCACTAATGATGACAACATCCATGATGATGATAGTGATGATGATGGTGATGATGATGATGGCGATGATAATGATGTAGTCCTCAGACCTTTCGTCGCCTATGGAGGACCAGCCTACATTAAAGAATCTCAGAAGAGGAAGACCTTAGTGTCTGTTATTCACGGTTATATAGTATTAAGTACTTAATACATAGATGTCAAAAATATTTATGTCCTTATTTCCTCACCTAAAGAATTGATAGCGCTGGCTAATACAAGTCAAAGCGTAACAGCTCAGACATAAAGATTCCAAGCTACGTTTGCTACTAACATGTAGTGTGGGAATTCCATGTGCCACAACCTTTCATGCAGTTGGTTCTTCCCTTCCACCGTAACTGTGTCCTAGGGATAGAATTTAGGTAAACAGGATTGTGCACCCAGCTCCATTATCTGCTGAACCATCGTGTTGACCTGATCACAAGTTTCTGCTGTTTGAGGCTGGGTGTGTGAGCAGGGAAAACTTACAAGGTAGCACATTTTAGGATTGTGTCCGTATCTAGTATTCATTACTCATCTACTGTAACAACGAAGAAGGAAGAAACACATCCGTATGGGGAGCCTGGGGAGATGCAGAAAGGCTAGACCTGCTGACTTTCAGCTAAAGAAGTTGCTTAAAGAAGATGGGAGGTAAGAGAGTAAAACAAAAAGCCACTCTAGGGCCTTTTCAGTTTCAAAATCTGTCATTGTAAGGTAAAACCGAGACACATAAAACACATAAATCAAATGCACGACTCAAAATCTATAAGGCAAATACCACTCAGGTGAAGAAATACACAGAGTCAGCTATAGCAGCAGTTCCTTCCACGCATCCCAGCCTATCACACACTCTGTCCTGAAGGAGGTGACTGCTATTCTAACTTTATTGGTGATAACATCCGTAAGTTTTTAAGTTTTTATAGTTCTATCAAGAAATTGTGCATTGTTAGGAACTGCAGTTGGACCCTGCCCAACTGAAAACCAGATCTATTTGTAGTCTCTTTATTCACAGCATTTTCTTCCCTTTTTTTGGTAAAAATTATCTTTCATTAGGTGGGAGACT
>JAQHUG010000225.1:1975035-1997119 GCA_028555095.1 Dicrostonyx torquatus | reverse complement strand
CTCATACTCTGAATATGACTTTAAAGTATCATTATGAATTCATAGATTTTTGAAAATATTGTGTTTAAAATCATTGCAAGTATAACACCATTGGAGTTTAATTTTTATCTGCCCAGTGAGGGCCTGCTACTTTGGGCATGAACTTTACTGTTGCAGTCCTTTAGAGAGCCCACTTCTCAGCGTTAGCTCCTATCACACAATATACCAGATTCATTTTATACTTTACTTGGCCCAGAACTAGAACCAGCCATTTTGTTTCTTTTGGAGAGGAAACATTCAAATCTCCAGGCTGTAAGAGTGAGGGATGCTTATTACAATGAGGCTGTCCTTGCTTTAATCCTTTTCAATGGGCCACGCAAATGTACAAGTTGAAAGATGAGATACTCGGGACTTAAATACATGTTGTGGCCAAGTAGGAGATGACAGACCTTCTGTGTAACTTTGTGACATCACCCTTTGCACTAGATTTCCATGACTGCCTCCTTTCCTTTTCCTAGCTTCTCTCCTGATTCTTAAGAAGGTAGAAAATCATAGGATTAGGTAGCCTCCCTCCTTTGTTTGTCTCATACCACAAACAACTGTCTCAAAATAACAACATTCATATCACCAATAGGGCTCCTGAAAATTTCCAAACATGCCTATAATTTCCAGCTGTTACTTTAATGGTCATATTTGTTGCTCTCACAGGACATGGTCAGTGTGTACTATATGCGCCCTCTGCCTTTTAGCACAGATCTAGCCTTCCTTTCCAGGGCAAATATATATTTAATGATCACCACCGGCCCTTATGTTAATGTCTCTCTAGGGAACGTGTTGTCTGACGTGCCTTTTGTCCACTAATTATCCAAGAAGAGTTCTTAGGAACAATATTCTCTGTGTTTGTGCAGACTGGGAACAGTGTGTTCATGCCTTTTCCACATGAAAGTCAACTTTGCTATCTATTAAAATCTCACATTCACATTTCTTTCTGTGTATTTTGAACACAAACGCTATTTCCTTCTGGCATAAAGTATGAGTCTTGTAAAGTTGTAGGATAACCTGATTTTCTTTTCCTTAAGCACAGTGAGGAGTTCTTTCCACTTGCCACCAACGTGCCCAGCGGCATTAATATGTCGATTCTATCAATTTTATTAATACGCAGATTCTACCGATGTGATCAGACACTGTCTTGATGCTGGTTATTCAGGATTTCTAGGAACCTGGTGGGTACTTTCAATACAGATTTTAAGTTGCGATTTCAGGTTAGTTTTCTTGAATGGCATGAGTATTTTTCATATTTTTTCTGCTTTCTTGCTGTCTTGATTTCTCTTTCAAACACCTTTGATCACATTCTCTGGCATCTTTTCTGTTGTTTTCTTTCTGACAGCAAACATTCCCCCCCCTTTAAAATCTCCTATTTCTCCCAGCTATTGTGTTTATGAGGCCTGGTGTTCTGGTTTACTCTCTATTTCTAAAATGGTTTTCACTCTAATTTTTAATTCTTTCCTGAGGTGTGCCACTTCATGGCCGAGCTCTCATTCCGACTCATGTCGTTCTTTCATGTATTGTACCGTTCCCGTAATGTCTTAGCTTGTTTTGAAATGGCAGGTTGCTGTTTTGATCTTTTTTGAGGACACATCTCTCTAGTGTGCTTTCATTGTCTGTGGGGGCGTCGCTCAGCTGCGTGTGCTCTCCTTTTCTTACCGTAGCATTGTGTGGGGTCTGACCTCCGTCCTTCTCTGTTGTTCCGTCTATGTGAAATTAGTTTTCTTGAACTTTAAGAACAAGGCTGGATTCAGGGTAATGTTTCCAGTCTCCCCAAGCAGCTCCCTCCTCTGTGGCTTCTCTGAATGTTCAAAAGCATGGTGGTAGCTTCCTTAGACCATGGGGCTGTCTGCTGGTTTAGCCATTCGTCTGGACTTTCCCTTGACTTTATCTCAGCTGACCCCATCTTGTTCAGTGCTGATGGCAGTGCCTGCTGCTTCTACACCGTGTGGTGTCTGTGATATGACTTGTGTGGGCCCTAGCTTCCTCCACCAGCAGCTATAAAAATCTTATGTTACAACTACACAGACATAAACATAGACATTATTGTTATATAGTAAAACATTTCCTTCAAGCTAATTTTTCCTTCTGATTTTAAAGGAGATTAGAGCATTTCACACATCTCTGAACCCCTGCCTCAGTCCAGGGCCTTATGGAGGTGATGACTTCAGCCCTGAAAGAAACTTGATCGGGGAACGGTGACTCTGTGGACCATGTCTGAGGATTCCTCATGGCAGACGACCCTTCAGCCCTTCTCTGCCTTGGTATTGCATTGTGCAAAAGACTCCCATTGGCTGTTGGTCTCATCAAGTTGGTTCACTGAATTCTTCCGTGCATAAATGTCAACATGGTGACTGTATGGTGGTGATAAGGGGAGGTGTCGCGTGTCACCGTGTTCTCTGACATGTTGTCAGTTCTCTCTGCACAGACATCCCTACCATGAATTTCTTCAGGACGCCGGTGACTTTTTCCTCCTGGCTTGTATTTTGCTAGGCCTAGGGACACATACCATCCATCTAGCTTTGCTGCTTATGTGGTCTGGGGTTTCCATACATGGTTCTCTTGGTCTCTTATATGAGACAGTTTTGAGAGCCAAGAACAAAGCAAACAAACAAGGAAACAAACAAACAACAACAGCAACAAAAAACAACAAAAAAAAAACAAGCTACTGCCTATGCCACATTTTCCTTTTCAGAAGTTTTAATAAGCTTCAAGACTCAGTTTAATGGAGGGAGCCACCCTATTTGTCTAAATTGCTCCCAAATAAGCTCTTCTTTCTAAATTTTAATCATAAAGAATTGACTTGCAAGTAATTACCATACTTTAAGACACAAGCATCTCTGGAATGGCTAAGGGGGAATAATCAGTTAGTTATTCACACATTAGAGTGAGTTCTTTTCAGGAGCCGGGCTTTCCTAATTTATTGGCAAGTGGCATTAAAAGATGAGAGTAAACTAGACATAGCAGATACAATTTTGGAGTTGAGATAAATGGCAGCGATCCAACTTCTGGTGCACAGCAGACAATAAGGAAGGAGTCTAAGGAAGGCATACTGGAACCAGACACACTGTATGTGCTTGGGGCTTTGCCTACCACCAGCCGAATCTCAGAAGGCTTGATAAACTCTTACGTGGGTGAAACATTTCTAATTTAAGTTTATTAATAAATATTTTGTCCTGACTAAAGGTTGCCTTTCCATGTTTGGGAGCTGGAACGGTTGCCTCAGACACCAAGCAGGCAGAGAAAGACACATAATACCCAGATGAATGTCATTCTTAATATTTTTATACTGCCTCAAAAATGCAATTATCTATTTAACTCTACCAACTGCCGGGCCAGTGATTGATGCGCAACTGTAAACTTGCTGTGACCTGTCTTCTAAGGAACAAGATAGCATCTCAGAGAGTGATTTCAGACTGAAATGTGTCCTGATTATTTGCTTATTATCTCTTGGCCTTAAGCCCATTTTTCTGTATTTCGCATCATGGCGTTAGGGGTAGAAGGCTGCAAAATAAATTTCCTGTACTTCCATGCAGTTAATCTCCTGTCACGTCTGTGAAGGAAAGACATGGGAAGGCAAGGAGGAGGACAAAGGATGTTTAGATGCCATATCCTGTTGACATCACCATTGCATCGGAAGCCAAACAATACTCCTGCCTTCAGAGGCCTGAACATTCTTGATACTTTGATATTGTGCCCGTGATGGGCACCTCAACCTTTGATCTTGTTCTTTTGCTGTTAAGGCTCAGTTTTCTGAGTGCCAGGCACACTGCACACTGAACTCTTTGCCTTGGAAATCTTCCTGTCTTTCCTTAGTTTTCCTGGCCTGGCATTGACAGGTATTTTCTGAAATTCTGACTGCTGAGACCATCTCCCCTCTAGGGTTGTATTGGCTCCATGTCTCATTGTCTTTTAGGTAAACACAAACACTTTTTTCTTTCATGTTTCCAACTAAGACCTGGCAGTAAATTTCTAAGTTTAAAATCCCAGCCCTGAAGCCAATCATGGGAGTGTATATCTGTATTCCCAGAACTCAGGAGAATGAAGCAGGAACACCATAATCATCATGGGTATCATAGTGAGTTCAAGGTTAAACGGACCTGTATATGGAGATCCTGCCTCAAAAAGCTAAGGGTGGCACTATAGTTTAGTATTAGAATACTTGTCTAGCATGTGTAAGTTCTGGGATGGACCCACAGCACCACACACACCTATAAATCCTAAGTACAGTTACTCATTGTTTGAACTGCTTTGCTTTGCTGTTGCTCTCGCCAAACTGCCATAGTTTCCACCGAACCCAGGCTGGCAGGACAGCTGCTGCTGCAGGGCATGCTTTTTCTAATACTCGTAAGTGGGGATTTACTTCTCTGGATCTGAAACTTCATCAACACATGCATGTAAAGAAGAGCTTTTTCATCCATATATAAATCACTCAATTTATTATTATAAAACGAAATAATTGTAAAACTTAGTATTGTTAAATCATACATATACAAAAAGCATTATATAAAAATTTAGACTTCGGATAGTTATGTTATTTCAGATGTAGGACAGAGGATTAGAAGATAAAACCTAAGACACATTAAATGATTGAATACATGGTTAATTATTTTCTCCAAAGGCGATAGAATGGATGTTGATACTAGAATCATGAATGATTTCATGGAGAAACTCAGTTAACTTGAAGTGGGGTGGGTTGCATTTAGGGGACCTGAATGTGGAATGAAGCCTGGATGACGACAACAACCTTTTTATAGAGAAGGCCGTTAGTAACATGAACTTCTGAGAAATGATGGGGAATCCCATTGTTTGAAGACAAACAACACACACACACACACACACACACACACACACACACACACACACCACACTTCACATAGCCCCTAGATGGAATACTGGATTCCTGCCAATAGTTTGGAATGACCTGCTAACCTCTGCATGGCTTTATGTTTTAAGACTGTATTTCTGAGAATTTCTGACTTCCTCACCTTTATTACCCCAGCTCTGGTCAGGCTGGTGAAAAGCATACACAGCTTTATCTTTACTCAGTTGGAGGGGCTGTTAATTGATTCTTTTTTAAAAAAAATGCATTTTGTCCCTGGTCACTAATTGACTGACGGAACAGCTGCTGGTCTGAAAAAACCAGGCTGAGAAGTGGTTCCCACGCCAGGGCCGTCTCTGCCAAACATGATTGCTTCTGCTTATCAATTGAAAAAGCACACCCTTCCATTTTCTTAGAGATTGGCTCTAGAAGTTCCTCATTGTCCTCAGAATAATGTGACTTGGAGCAATCTTTTAGCTAAAGGTGAATTAACCTTAGTAAATTGTATAAAGAACATGAAGTTGTCCACCATCCGTGGTTCTTTAGAGGTCAAAAGCATAAATTTAATAACCAAATAAATGTTTCTTCAGACACCGATGAAAAGAAGTATTTCCATTGTAGCTTAGAAATCAAATGGACTGAGTCAATTTTTCTTTCATGACTAAAATAGAACATGAGGTATTAAAGTTCACTATAATCTAAGAAACTATCAACTTTTTAAAAAGAATCATATGGTTAACCCTTTGTTGTACTGATTTGTATTTGTTGGTTTTAGCTAACATTTTTGATTATGAGTGGATATTAATAAAACAGAGCACAGCAATTCATGAAAATAAAACTTCAAATGTAAATCTTATGAAGTTAAATAATACAGTTATAAATTGAACAAATTGTCTGCCCTGATGGAGTCAGATAAAAATAGGTTATAGCATTCCGAAAGGACCAAATAATTGCATATATTCTTCAGTAGTAATGAGACAGACAAAAAAGTTCGAGAAAATCATCTTCTGCCATAGGAGTTAGAGAACCTAAGTTTCTTTTGTTTCGTTCGTCAGTACATCCACATTAGGCATGGCCTCTTGTAAATTTTTGTGGCTAGCAGGGAGTGTAAGTCAATGTTTGTTAGTGTCTTAATTGATTTGTAGTTGATTTTCAGCTCCCTTTGTGTTCCTGTGGTGGTAGTTGTAGAGATTTGGGTTGACATGTACTCAGGCTAATCTATGAAGGTTTGTCTTTCTCTCCGCTCCTTTTTTTGTGTGTAAAATGATTATATTAGTCCATTTAGGCTGACAAATCTCATGCTGTAAACCTCACAGCTTGTCTACAAGCTAAGTTTAGTTCCTACTCTTTGGAGTGGGGAAGTTTGAAATCAAGGCACTGACTGACTTGGCGTCTGGCAAGGGACTGCTCCTAGGTTTGCAGATACTGTGTTCTCCAATAATGTATGTGATGGAGTTCTCTGTGCTCACACCAAAGAAGGCACTGGCAATGTTCACGAGGCCTATATTTTCCTGACTTAATCACAGCCAAAGGATGAACTTGGACAACCTGTGGTGAACTTGGAAGACAGTCTTTCAACATACAGGTATTGGAAACATGCATACATTCAGTCTTATTTACTAGTTCCCTGTTGTTTTAAAAGCAAGAAAGATTGGAGGTGGAAATTAGCAGTGAAGTCCTTGTCAGCCTCCATTCAATTTGCTTTCAACTGCCAGCGTCATGGAAATAAATAAGTAAAATAAAACAAAATAAAGATTGGTGACTTTGATTCTTTTAAAGCAGTGACATTGCTGTTCCATTTTTTAAACAGAGAAGTCCAATCTATCATAGTATAAACTAAATGAACTACGCATTCTCAGTTGAAGTGGAGTAGGTAGGGGGAGCTTCCTGAGAACTTTCTGACCCTCTTCATCTGTCATCATTCCTCTTAGTGGCATCTGAAGAGGCCCTTGGTGACAAGGAATACCCACAAGGTCAGAAGAACGTTTTTACTAGCCAGAGAAACCTTAGCTATTCTCATAGCAAAAATAATTTGTAAATCATTGAAAAATAAATTACCCCATTTTCTATGGATTCCGGGGTAAATATTATTTCTGTAAGGATACATCACACACACACACACACACACACACACACACACACACACACACACACACACACACCCCTTCAGGTATATGTTTATAGCTACAGGGTGGGAGTAAGGGAATTTGACAATGCAATTCAGTTCAGTTCTGTTTGATGAGCATTTATGGAATACCTACTGGGCAGAAGCCACTGTGCAAACCTGTTTTCCAGGATCAGACTTCCAAGACTTTCAAAAAGAATACAGACTCCCTGGCCTTCATCTGTGTTTGATAAACTGCTCTCTGTCAGAGATTTTAACATTTTCATATATTCTAAGCATGTGAAGTGTAAAATACCCAGGGAAAAGTTAGGCTGAAGCATGTAGAATAAGTAAATCAATAAATAAATGTCATTGAATAGGTCAAACATCTTGTGGCCCTGGATGGCCAGTGTATAGAAAGGGCCAAGTCAACCTGTCCCTGAATGGAGAGTTATTTGTACTTCTTGTTTATTAATGTCTATCCATCTATACTAATGGATTTAGCATAAAAGGAAGTACGTGGGGGTTGGGAAGTGAGAGTCACTAAATCTCAGACTTCCATTCCTCATTAATATTAATGCTGTCCTCAACCAGTGCAAGTTGGCACAATGTAGCCTAAAAGCTTAATACATAAAATATAGTTCTGGCACTTCCTTATACATTCATTGACGTCAGGCATCAAGTGGCATCATAGTACATCATGTGCCTCGTTTTTGTCCAATGAAGAGGAATTTCCCTTCAGCATCAATTGGTCAGAGTACTGATTTTGTGTGCCCTCAATGTGTTTTATATTAACTTTTAAGCAATTTATCTATCTATTGACGTATATTAAACCTGAATGAAAACAGATGGCAGGCACAAATTAACTTATTGTTCAAATCAGCATTACATAAGCATTTCTCTTCATTAGAAACATTTTCAATTATTCTCTTGGAACTGAATCATAAGAGTCGTGTTCTTGCAGTTATTTGCACTGGGCAGATGTGGACTTTTGATTAACTCTGATAGTGCGGTACCATATCTGTCCCTGGCTTTGTTACCCATGTTAAAGAAAACAAAGAAACCCCCATATAATATTACTTTCTTAGACCAAACACACTTTGGTAGAACTTACAATAATTGCTTACAATGTTCTAATATTCTTCAAGATCAAGAATTAAGGTTCAGAGAAGCTATAGGTTTCATTCAAAAATTCTTAATAAAGTCGAGTATGGTGGCACATGTCTGATCCCAGTACTTTGCAGGATGAAGTACCAGGAGATTAAGTTCAAGGCTAGCCTTGGCTACAAAAGAAATCTTGCCTCCCAAACCAAATCAAACCAAACCAAACCAAACCAAAAGGAAAAACAAAAACTGAACAGAGATCCCTCCATGAACATTTGGCAAATTTGCTCCTTCTAAGGCTTTCTGGCTGTAAGTGTCATACTCTTTGTACTCAGAAGATGCCGCCTATACTACCCTGAGCTCTCATCTGTGATTTAGAGACCCATTTTATCTCTCAGAGCAGTTGAACCAGAAGCAAAACAAGATGTTTGGCAGGTCTTAAGTGTAACCTCATTCTCCTGCACTTTGCCGTGTCAGTATGCTTTTCACGTACCCTTCAGTCTTCTTTACTCGTAAACAAACTTAAGCTTAGCTTAGGCCAAAACTGCAACAAACATAAGAGAAAACATTGTTCTGTAAAGAGCACATGAAATGAAATGGAAAGAAATCTGAATATATTTCAGTATGCCCACTTCTTCCCAACCTAGCTTGTTTTCCCATTTTCTCATGTAATGAAGGGATCTGCACAGGAGGGCTGACAAGAAGTGTGTGAGCAGACATGGTTGGCAACAGATCACTTCTTTTTTCTAAATATGCAAGGGTGACTAGAGTTGCAAATGGGTCATGGCGGCTGCACTGCTCCCCTGTAATGTGTAGGGTTTCACGTAGCGCTCACCTAAACAGCCTGTGCTGTGCGGTCATTACAGGATACATGGCAGATAATATGTAATTTTAGGGTCAGATTCCTTGGGAGGCCTGTCCTAGTGCTAGACCAGGACCTGGGACATAAAATGCATGCAATCCAGTTATTCATTCTTGCTTCAAATCCACTTTCATCATCTTTCTGGTCCATTTGCAGATTTCCTGTCAATTAATCAGAACTTGTTAGCATCTTCATCTATTGCCAGTCTGGTTCAAAGCAGCAGTGTCTAACGTACAAAGTCAGATTTATATTATTTAGATCACACAGTTCAACTTCTAGATCATTCTTCAAAGTTAAAGAGGAAAGTTCCCGAGATAGGAGCCCTGAGAAAGGGCTGGAAGGTGACTTTTCAAGATTCCTCTGTCTCTACGCTTCTAGAGGACAAAGGAAAGTAAACCAAAGGAAGAGAGATGGCTTTTAATACTGAGCAGAAACACACATTATATACGTACAAAACAGAGGCTTCATTTGAATTAGTATTTACATGTTTTGTAAGCTCATAATATATGTTTTTCATTATTTTAGTAAAATTAAAGAATGGGCACTCAGTTGTCTTTAAATTTTCATATTGTTCATGCTACTTTAGGAATGCCAAATCATTACACTGTAATAAATTCGTGCACGAGGCTTGTGCAGATACTAAAAGACATTGCAATATTTTTCTTTTAGATGTGAATGGAAGAGAAAATATTAATCGATAGTTACATTTTTATGTTAGCCATTATTGGAATTTACTAATGAGAAATCTGTCAAGCTATTTCCTATTGCTTTAATAAGCTATATATTATAAAATGTTTTTTTCTGTATTATGGGTGCTAATGGCACAATGTTTTAAAAAGTCCTTTTGCAATTTCTTGTGATTTACGGGGGTGCCATTGATGATGAGGTGTGGCAATGACTTTTGTGTGGGATGGACGCGTGTGAAAAGTTTAAAGAGTCTAATTAGAGAAAGCTACTTAGAATAGTTTTAAAAACTCTGTCTTGCTGAGAGGCAGACCTCTTTTTCTAGATGACAATTGTCTGGACTTCTCAGTTAAAAAAAAAATTCCTTAAGTGGTCACTCCTGGCCTCTAGTCCTTTGTCCTGTAGGTAACCTAAGATATGGAAAAAGCAGCCATCTGGGAAGGACAGTGGCGGCTCCACTGAGCCAATGTTAATCTCTGTCTTTCTGGGCTCTTCTAGCTCGCTGTTTATGGATGGCAAACAATCTTCAAATGACAGAATCTGGAAGACCAGTCTTCTGAGCTGCATCCGCAGGTGGTGATGGGTTGTTGTTGGCATTTTGGATATTTCTGTGTGTTTTGTCACATGTTAAGAAGGTGGCCAGACTGTCTGTGCGTTGCGGGGCTTCGAGGAGGCTTTATCTTCCGCTAGACTTTAACTGGGGGATTTATGGAAAGCTGCCACCTCGTGAGGTAAGTTGCACGTACATGCCTTGTGATTTACACAGGAAAGATGCCTTGCTGCTCACTGACATAAATCTTATTACACACTATCCTTCTCAGCATTGCCAACTGAAGAAATTCATTTATTTTTTTCAAAACAAGAAGCTAAGGGACGTTTTCGAGTAATTTGGTGTGTTACCGTGCATTGTAACTTTGCCACTTTCTTGCTGGGCTAGGGTTTTCATCTTAAATGGTCTCCTTTGATTTTTTTTTCCCTAAGTGAACAAATGAGGTTTAATAAGGGGAAATAAAGAAAATTTGCAGCTCATTTTTTCTTAAAAGAGCTACCACCTTTTAGGGAGCTAATGGGAGTGGAAAGCCCATTTTGAGACATAAATCTGGAAGTCACCGCCACTGACTTTTAAAAGGAATCATCCTGGCAAGGACCAAATGAACATTATCTTGAAAAGTCCAATCTGAAGGCAAAACAGATTTGTTAGCGTGATTATTAAAACAATTGCCACCTTCTGGTGTGAAGTGATGTCAACAGGGAACAATCAGGCGATGCCCTTGGCTCTGGTACACTCAAGCACACAAAGCCACCGTGAAATAGGATTGGACGGGACCTTTCATTTCATATGAGAATTAATTCTGTAAATGTAGTGGAGAGGAGGCAGCTTATTTCTCTACCCCCAGAAAGCAGATAAGAACAAGTCTGCAGGAGGCCCCATTTTTTTCTTACCTCATTCATTTCTTAGTGTGTGCATGTGTATGTTACCATGGATTGTAGAGCACAATTTATTCTTTCATTATCATTCTGGCAGAGAAGGGGGAAGGTGCTCAGAATTTCCCCAAAGGTTTTATGGCTTAAAAAAATTACACTTTTACAATCTAAATTGTTTTCTAAGGATTTGAATTTGAAAGGTCACTGTTCTTCAAGAGCACCAAAAGTTTTCCAGACATTCTCTGGCGCTCTCCTTGAGAGAGTGGGACTCCGTCCTGAGCTTACTGCAAGTCTTCCCAGGGAAGAGTCAATACCCAAGTAGTTTGCAGCGACTCAGTTATGAAGAGAAGCTCGTTTGTAAGGTGGAAAGGGAGATGCCCACAGTGAATGGAATTTATGGTAACCGTAATGAGTGTGCACAGAAAAATTTCAAAGGCATAATTCTTTCTCTCAGAATCTTGGATGTAAGAACTCACTGACCTTAAACTAATTTGAAGCAGAGAAACAAATATTAATTGTGTGATTAGACACACCGGTTTCTGTTGTTTGCATTTCAACAAATTACCCTTTGTGAGCGCGATTAACAAGGTTTTGATCTTAAAATTCCCAGCACTTGGTAATTCTTCATCATCCACAGTTGATAAAGCAAATGCAAGATTGAGAAGAAAAACCACAGATGAGGTGATCAATACCATATTTCTTTTCCACCAGATTATTTTTTTCCACGTACAAAATTCCTGTTTGATTTTTCAATTATTCAAAATGTCAAAATGATAGATACAAGAGAGTCACCAACTAACCAGGGAAATCTCTGTTTAATAATATTCGATATAAAGATTTGGGATGATGCTTCATGATGGATTAAACCTTCCTCTGTTCTGCCTCATTAGGGCTCTCCCAATTTGACCCAATCCAAACCTATTACTTAATATATATCTAACAGTAAAATTGCATAAATGTTCACTAGTACACTAGAGGCTAAATGAGCAGTTTCAGATAATTTAATTAAGTTGTAGGTCTTCTAATATAATTCCGTAAGTATGTGAACTTTTAACTTGTGTTAGCTCAATTTCCTTATGCTTTCATTTACCATTTGTTGGGGACATTACAGTGATTAGCCAAAGTATTTCCAGCTCCTAATGTTCTTCATAAATTTTGATTTAAATTGACTGTCACTTTCTCACCACAATAAAGTAGATATTTGACATCTCAAAGAGAGAGAGAGACAGAGAGAGAGAAAGAGAGAACTAGTCTGGCCTATTATATTGTCAAGGAATGCAACTTCTTTCTTGAATCACACCAAATTCACATCAAATATCCCTTATTAAAAAGCCACTAGGGACACCAAGAACAAACTGGGTTGGGTATTGTATATTTATGAAAACAACTGGGCTCCTGTGTATATGAAACATACATATGATAGCAGGTTTCCACGTAACTGTGTATTTGTGGAACTGTTGAATGGTTTGGCTTGCCAGTATTCAGTGTGACAATATGATGTAGAGCAGGAGTCAGCAGCTGCTCCCCTTAAGTTCAGGCTAGAGGTGAGCATCAGTCAAGTAGGCTCAACTCTAATGCACTGTAGTTCAGATTGCTAGAGGGAGGGGTGAGTCACGCAAGAGAGTCAATGTTTTCAGTGAATATATTTATTTTGAACTAAGCCTACCCCCTTCCCCCAGTGTGAGGCTATCTTCTTACAAATGTGTGTTTATTACTTGCTTCCTTTGCTTCCAATAAAGGACTCAATCAATCTAAGGTGCTGCCACTGTCAATGAGCCTCTTTGAAGTTAGCTAGATGGACCAAAAATAGAGGACTCAGTTCAGTGATGAGTGACCTAAGAAGCTGAGCAATGATATTTGATATTTTTCCCCTTTCAGTGGGAACATTTCTAAACTGTTGGATGAGAATTTGAGAGCATTCTGAACAACTCAATAGCATCAGGACGGCAATGAGAGAGTAACATGGAAGGGACAATTTGTCTCCCTGGCTAATACTTTGTCTATGAAAACACAGCGTGTGCATTTCGTTGGCACTGCATTCACTTGAGTTAGGTGACAGCAGCTGCTTTCTTCTTCCTTCTCTTCCCCTGCCTCAAAAGTTGCATGTTGTTTGCATGTATGTATGTCATGTATGTGCGGGTGGTCATAGATACCTGAAGAGGGCACTGGATTCCACGGAGTTGCTGGTATAGGAAGTTGTGTGTCACCTGATACGCGGGGAACCGAACTTGGGTCATTTGGAAGAGCCACCTCTCTACTCCCAGAGTTGAGGTTTTTAAAGCACTTTTTTTGTTTCGTGCACTCGCACATGCACGCACACACAGAGGTTTAATTTGAGAGACTTCGGACCTAGTCAAAGTAATTATTACCTTAAATACCGGTAAAACTGATTGTTTTTTCAAAACCTGCCTTATGTTAATCAATTTACAAGTTTCTGTAGATATACATAGAGCTTTAGATTACAGCCTTTATGATCGTTAGTTAACAAATGGGACAGCTATGGGGCTGGTAAATGGCATGGCATGACTGGTCAGGATGCTTGCCTTCAAACCCGAGGACTTGAGCTCAATTCCTGGGACCCTCCCACGGTAAGACAAGTATCTGGAGAAATCCATCCGTCTATGGAAAGTCGACTTTGATATATTTGAACATTTATGGAAGTGTGACATTGGGCTCAGCATTCTTAGTCATTACAGGTTGTTGGCTGTGTTACAGCCTTATTTTCTTTCTGGGATTACAGTATAGTGCAACTTCCATGTATAGTGAATACTGGAATTACGTATTTTTCTTAAGGACTATTTTTATTCATCCATATGTATGGATGTCTGTGTGGCTCTATGCCATGTGTGTGTGCGTCCACGAAAAGGCCAGAAGAGGGTATCAGATCCCCTGGAGCTGGGGTTACAGGCTGGTCGAGCTGCCAGTCTAGGTGCTGGGAGCTGAATTTGAATTCTTCGGAAGAACAGCATCTATTCTGAAATGCTGAGCCCCTGTCTAGCCCCTGAGTGTTATATTTTAAGATCTGTTTGGTCCTAGGGATTGCAACCAAGGACTTAGCCATTCTGGGCAAGGATTCTACCTTTGAACCGTATCCTTAGCCTAAACGTATGTTTTCTTATAACACAGGTTACAATAGGGCTATAAAAAATTTTGACCATAAAAAGATATTATTATTTTACACTTCTGACACATTTCAGGATTTTTACTTTATAGTCAAGCTGTTTCTTTTCTGTTTTTTTTAAAATTGTACTTGTATATATAATCTGACATATATTTTAAATTAGCAATTTATCATAAATATCTGATATTGTGGAAACATTTGCATAATGTCATGTTTAATGGCTGTGTTTTTGAATGGTTAGATTTGGAAAGAATTGACTTTACAGGACAGTGTCTCAACTCAAATTTCACGACTAGCTCATTAATTTCAAATGGAATATAGAACAGTGAGACGTGATGGACATATTACAAGAACAAGAATAAGGTGTACACATCAACGAGACGCCTGTTCAATCTAACCTTTTTTTTTTTTCAAAATCTCTGCACTCTAACCTATGTGACTGTCTTCCACAGCCAGCCAGCTTGTAATGACTGTTCCTAGATGAGACAGAGAAGTATCAGCATTGAAGTCCAGCAAGGTGTTACAAGGAAGGGACTGAGAATTGCTGACCTCTCTCGTCCAGAGCCTTGGTCATTCCAGTTTTTCTTGCTTTCCCACCTGACTGTGCCTGAGGGGAAAGAGTGGAAGTGACATCTCTACTGAGGCCTCCCTGGTCAAATGCAATCACAGTGACTGAACGCTCGGGCTGTGTTCCGTTCTCTAAACAAGATTCCCTGACCCAGAGAGTGCACTTTGGCCAGAGGAAGAAGTGAGGAGGAATCACCCGTACCATTGCTAAACAATTTCAGCATCTCATTTAAAACTGCGAGGAGTGAAGGGGAGGTTTTAAATAATGGATAATACCTAGCATCCAAATACAGCTGAGAATTTCAGCTAAATGCCCTCGCAACACCAGTCCTATGAATCACAGTTCTCAACTTCTTATTTGTTGTTCTGCTTGTCGCTTCCTATAACCCTTCACTGTTGACGCTGGCATTCTAGGGCCCGAGACCGAACCCTCAATATTAAACCACCTTCTACCTCCTAGCTCTTCATTCTGTGTCTTGAGTCATGAAAAGCACCAAGAACTCCCATTTAATGTCCTCAGAGTACATGAAATCTGTCTGCAGTTTTGACAGGAGCACAAATTGTGACTCATAGTCCAGTGGGGAGCACTCAGCCCTACCAGCCTTTCTCCAGAATCAGAGCCTCTATTATCCTCTCACTAATAATCACTAATGGAAGCGGTGGTGCTCACGGCAATCTTCAGATTCATCAAGACCACAGCTTGAAAGACTCCCCAGGGCCTTTGCTGCTGGTGCCAAGAGGAGGTCTTGGCGTCTGAATCTCTGTGTTCACTCCATTTTCCTCCCAGCAAAATCTTCCCACTCTACCCCATCCCCGCTCTCCCTTTCTTCCTTTCCACAACAGCTAATCATCAAAATGCAGTTCATACCAACTAACAGTTAATATGTGATACTCTGGCCATTTGCCCCTCACGTGGATGTAGCTCCACCTCCAGTCAGCTCTTTTGTCATTTAAAGAGTCATTTCAAAAACTCCAAAGGGGATCATGTTAGAATCGTTGGGTAGTTTGTGGGTAGGATACACCTTAAGCTTGCTTGTCCTCTCTGGGTTGCTGCTTATTGTAATCATTAGCAATTAGCCTCTTACTCTTAAGATGATTATACTTTAAGGGGTGAAGGGTGGGGTCATATAGGTCATTTATGATCACCCTCTAACTCTTTCATGTGTACTTTCAGTGTCTCAAGTGTTAGAACCACAGTTCCCTTGCACAAATAATGCTCTTCTCTACTTAGGACCATTGTTGATGCTGTTCCCTGCCCTTTCTGGAATGTCACTAAAACTCTTCTTCCCTATCTAGTATTTACTCGTTCTACTCTTCCCACCAGGAAGTGAGTACAGGAATACAGGACTTTGTCTTTGTTTTGATCAATAAACCACACAAGTGATTAAACTTACGCCTGGCAAAAAATCGGCAGTGCGTAAACTCTGGGTAGATAATGAAACCACTGCTGCGTGAGTTCCAAAGCAAAGCCTTTCATGCTTCCCCCTACCCCAGGATTTGTTTGCTTTCTTTATGAGATGTTGTTATCATCCATGTACTTTGTACTGGAGCACACATCTCAGGCTGCAGGAGTGCAATCATTAGTTATCCAGACTCTTTGACAATAGCAGAGCCATTTCCAATTGGTATGTGCCACATATTGCATTTACCTAAAGTTATGTACTTAGTGAAGAGATGAATAAACACCATAGCAATAACACTATGCTAGGCATTTTAGGAATCTAAGGGAATTGGACTTGCTCATATTCTCCAGAACCTCATAATTACCTAAGGGACAAGGGACCAAAACCCTCTCGTAGGTAGCAATGCGAAGTGATAGACAAGTGGCTCCCAGCAACTGAGAACAAGAAGCTCTAAAAACTATGTTCATCAGCCTTAACTCGGCCTAGAAGTATGGAGCGATTGTCACTCAACGATACTGATGATCATGTGATGCAGTTAGACAACAGAGACTTGCAGACAGCCAGAAGTTGAACAACACTGCTGTGGGCTGGCGAGAGGAAGATTCCATAGGTAATGTGTTTTTGCTTTGCAAACATAGGGGCCTGATTTCAACCCCTAGATCACATGTGGAAAATCAGGGTTTGGTGGTGCATGCCTGCGATCACAGGACGGGGAGGAAGACACAGACAGAGCCCTGAGGATCATTGGTTAGCATACTGTGAACTAATCTCCAAGATGGTTAGATTCATATCTCAAAAATAAAGGTACACAAGGCCTGAGGAATGACACCCAAAGTTGTCCTCTAGCCTCGATATTCATGTACACACACGTGCTTGTACACCATCATACATGACCACACATATACACACGCACAAAGGAAAACCCCTTGTGTCATATCCTTGAGTTTAAGGAAAGTGTGCGGAAGAATCTGGAATCGAGATCTGAGAGGTTGATTTTAAAACAAAGGTCAATTTTCTACAATTAACTGCGAGAATATGCCCCTCCCTATATATGCAGATTTGGGGGTGGCAAGCCTCAGCCCTTGAACCAAGTTGGCCATCCGTGGTTTCTGTAAATAGAGCTTTACAAGCACATGGCTTTCCCAGTGTGCTCACGTCCTGTCCATGGCTGGCTGCTGTCATAGTACAAGAGTAGAGTTGGGTGGTTATCACCGAGATAATAGGCCCATACAGTCAAAAATATTTACTGTTTGGCCCTTTTCGGGAAGGATTTCTTAATCTTGGAGTCGAACTTTCAGGGTTGAGTGGGAGAAACTGCTGTTAAACTAAAAAAAAAAAATCATATGAGCTATGGCTTAGAAAAGATGCTGGAAGATTCATAGAGGAGTTCTTGAAGGTTCAGTCAGCCCTCTGTGACAGGGAGTTCTGCATCTGTGGATTCAATCAACTGAGCAAGGAAAATAGTGTGTGTGTGGGGGGGTTGTGCTTTTGTGCTGAACACACACACACACACACACACACACATTTTCTTGTCATTATTCCCTGAACAATGTAGTCTCGCAATTATTTCTATAACTCTATGAGTAACATAGATATGGTTTGAAGTATGTGGGAAGATTTGTGTGGCTGGTGTGCAAAGCACTGAAGGTTGCTCTATCTGCAAGGGGTCCTGCAGAACTCATTCCCATGGATACGGAGGAACAAGTGTATTTAATTATGCATGAAAGGGAGTCCCCCAAATAAAGACTGTGTGAGTGGTTTTTTTTTTAAAAAAAAACAAACATTGATTTATTATTTGTGTGTGGGGAGGTGGGTGGGAGGATGTTTGGTGGCTCATATGTAGAGGTCAGAAGGCAACTCCAAGGCGTCAGTTCTCTTTTCCCACAGTGGAGTCCCGAGGGTGGAACTCAGATCATCGGTCTTGGCAGCAAGCGTTCTTGCCGGCTGAGCCACCTCAGCCTGGGTGTGATGCTTTGAGGGATCTCAAGATCAGGAATTTGGCTACATGGAAGAAGGGAAGGACTACACTTAGAACTATGACGAGAATGATGATGTAAAGAAGTCTAATTTGTAGAGAAATACACAGGGTTTTTCTAGTCTGGGCTGCAGCATCTCATTGGAAGTAAAGTGAAGTCTGTATCAAGAGAAGCTTGGGAAAGAGCACAGAAAACTCAGAGTGCAGAGCGTCTGAGATTCTCCAGAAAGGCGATGTGCATGTGGGCTTTGGGAAGCCTTGTCCAGGGCAATAAGACAGAAGGGAATGGACTAGGGTCTCACTGACTTGGGGAGAAGGAGACCGGGGAACCCTAGAGGGTTTTTATTGAAAAAGATTGACTAGTTAGTGATAGGAACATAAATTTAACTCACAGACGGGACTTAATTTGCTCATAGCACATAAAAAAATGAAGTATTGCAGCTACAAAAAGGTTATTTTATATAAAATATCCTTTTATTTCTGATGTTTCTTTAAAAGTCACGCAGTGTGGCAATATGGGATGAGGGTTGGCAGGCACGGGCTGTAGTTGAGTCACACTGGGTGGAGTTAGGAGAGCCAGGGCCTCCACTTTGGCCATCTTTAGTCATGTAGTACAACCCCATGGCTGAAGGAATTGGTAAACTGCTATGTCATCATTTGAACATGAAATTTAAAATGATCTTTAATTTGGAAGAGAGCCAACACATTCACTTTTCCTTTCCTGCCCAGAATCCTCAGCTCCCATTCTTATGAAGCTTTCTGAAAAGTCATCTCCTCCAAATCTCTCTCTCTCTCTCTCTCTCTCTCTCTCTCTCTCTCTCTCTCTCTCTCTCTCTCTCTCTCTCTCTCTGTGTGTGTGTGTTATAGCCTTTGATTAGATAATAATGGAACTCATAGGTGAATGCCTGCCTTGAGGTCCTGATCTCTGCATTAATTCCTTTTCAATAGCTCTTTCACCTTTTTCTCTCCTTAACTTCTCAAAGACCACATCTTACCTGCTAAGCCACACTCCAGCGGCACACACTGCCCGCTTTCCCAGGACCATTGTTCCCATCTCTCTTCCCTGTGCCTGGAGCCACAACAGCTTCTGTTGCTGCTTTGCAGGTTTATTTTTAATTCTTCCTCAAACAAAAACTGTTGCTCCAAAGAAAGGTTTTTTTTTTTTTTTTCCTGAGGGTAGCTTGAGTTCTATTCCCGAAAGGGTTCTCTGGATTCCTTTCTATAGTGTTTTTCTTTCTTTGCCTGGCCGTTAAAAATAGACCGCCTCGTTCATTCTTCTGTGTACTCTGGTTTAGAGGGTGATGGAGTCTATGGAATGGTCTTTAAACTGTTGCCACTGTGTCTGACTTGGGGTCTTCCTGACCATCCCTGCCTGGGATGTGGATCTTATTGCTGGTGTCTTGCTCTATAAAAAGCCTAGCCCCTACCATGGATGCTGTTGAGCCAAGGGGAAAGACAGGACCAAGGTGTGATCCAGTTACACAAATTTTATGTTTGGAGAGGGAAAAAAATGGCCTGGCTTTTGAAAAGTAGTTTAGAGCAGAATCTTGTGTCAAAGGAGGGCTGTCGGAGAGCAGGAACTCTGCCAGGAGACTTAATAACTAATATTTCAGTATTTTATTAAATTCAAAAAATGCATGCTACAGCATTTTGGAACCGGGCAGTACCAAAAACTGCATAGAAAAATCTTATCCTGATTGGGAAAGGTCACAAGCTTAATCCCACGCTGTTAATGTCTTCCTGCCTTGTCCGCGAAATGAAGGGGCCAAAGGAGCCGTTCCTGAGGGGGCAGCGTGCCAATGTGAACGAAGAGAGGGATGGTGGAGCTGTGCTTGTCCACAGGGAATCTTGGTTTTCATCTAGTTTCTGTCTGAGCCCAGTTGTCTGGATCAAGAAGTTGCTGAAAGCCCCAATTTTTCCCCAGGGCGAGGATTGAGATGTAGGCAAGGCTGGAGTTATGCAGAGTTCAGGCTTTGACATCCAGAGACTGAGCCCCGCCCCCTTTAATCTCTTCAACTTCATGGCAGCAGCAGCTCCACTTTTCTACCTTTTGGGTCCCTCACCTGCTTCCTGGATTAGCCAATTTGGCCATGTGGTGTTGGCCATAAGAACGCCCATTGACGGAGTGGATTTAACAACAGAAAACTGTCCTCATAGCTCTAGGAGCTCCAAGCCCAAAGCCAAGGCATTGCTATTCAGGCTCGGTTTCTAGGGAGGCCTTTCCCTTCAGCTCAATGTATTTCCGTTTCCTTTCTTCTGTGTGTGCACAGAGAGCCAGGTCTCCGATATTTCCTCATCTTACAGCCACCAGTCATACTGGACTATGTCACATCCTCACGCTCTCCTTCACTTTAATCACCTTTAGAAGCTCCCTGTCTCCAAATCCAGTTAGGTCAGGGTGTGACTGGTTAAGAATTGAAACAGAGGAATTTTAGGACACAGCGCTGCCCATCCTGTCTGTCTCAGAGGGTTGCTTTGAAATGGGACAGAATGAAACGAGCTCACAACTGGGACATCCTGCCCAAAATCACAAGGGACAATGGAAAGAGTGTTCTGCTGGAAGAGCACAGGGGGCATAAAACGTTTAAGACAAGAAAAAAAGATGAAGAACAGCTCATTGGTGTTTCAGAGTTTGCTCTACAAGCCATCTAATTCTGACGATAGCAAGGGTACACATTTCTTTACTATATCAAGTATCTCATTTCACGATTATTGGTAGAAATTTAAATGCTATATTTAGTTGTTTTATTTTTCCTGGTCTAGAAATACTGGATCTACCCACTCACATCTCTTGGCCGTAGGCATCATTTACTTTGACAGCTAGGACTCTATGACGTGGGGGTGTGGCCCAATGAAGAGCGCTTGTCTAGCACGTGGGAAGCCTTTTCAGTTCCACAAGATCCAATCAAACAAACCAGTAAACAACAGCAACAAAGCAATAACACAATGAAGCTGGACTCAGAGTGTATCGCGGTGATCCAGTACTTACCTGGCAGGAAGTAGTCTATCACTTAGAACCCAAGTCCTACAACCCGAAGAAATGCTGGAATGGACTGAGGTTGTAGCTCAGAGGTTGAGCATCTTTATGGACACAAACAATAAGTTCATGACTGATGGATTGTTGCCACTTCCCTGAAAACTGTAGGAAGCTAATCAGCTCATCTTAGGTCTAATACTTGATTTGTAGGGAACTCATTCTGTCTTGTTTCCGGAGAAAGAACAGAAAGCCAGTGAAGCGATAGTTGATAGTCCCAAAAGAATACAGATGGTACTTACCTATGATTTCTAGTTGGTGGTGCTGAGAAATCAAATTCAGGGCCTTGCCTATGCTAGACAAGTGCTGTGGCCCTGAGCTGTATCCTGTTGAGAGTATATGTTTAACTATACAAAGATGTGTTACATTTATCTAACTGTGTAAAGATGTGTACTATTTTATCTTGCCTGCCTAAGGCACCTGATCGACCTAATATAAAGCTGAATGGCCAATAGTGAGGCAGGACATATAGGTGGGACTTCTGGGCAGGGAAAGTAAGTAAGAGGAGAAATTTAGCTTTGCAGGAAGAAAGAAATAGACACACTAGAGAGACACCAGGGGTCAGCCAGGCAGACATGGAGGAAGCAGGAAAGTAGGACATGCAGAATGAAAGAAGGGTTAACAAACAAAAAAAAAACAGCTAGTGGGACAAGCCTAAGCCAAGGCCAAGCTTTAAGAATTAAAAAAGAAATCTCTGTGTCATTATTTGGGAACTCGCTGGGAGGACAGAGAAAGGGCTCAGCTGCATTTGGCACCCGGCGTGGGCCCGGGATTTCCACATAGGACCCAAGAAAGCTGAAAAACAAAATAAAACAGAAAGCAATGGATATGGCTCCTTTAAGAGTCACTACGGTACAGCAGAGCCCTTGAGCAGCTGGCAGGCTAAATAGAAATAGCAAGGTAAGTAAAAACCCCTGCCTCGGTGTGGGCACCATCTTCCCATAGCTGTGGTGGTTAAA
>JAQHUG010000225.1:1897398-1963231 GCA_028555095.1 Dicrostonyx torquatus | reverse complement strand
CCCCCCCCCCCCCGACACACACACACACATAGACACACAAACACATATGTACTTGATGACTTTCTGGTATTTTTTGTTTGCTTGTTTTTAAGAACATGGACAGCTATGCATATGGGATACCACCGGACACAAGGACAAGTCTCTGCCGTGGACTGGATGCTACCTGACCCTAAGGCTATGTCTGTGCTGACACAGCCTTGAACATGCCCAGCTCTGATGGCAATCTTCCATCCTTAGGTCACTTTTCATCAGAAGCCCACTTCCCCATCAGCTGCAGTCTGAAGTACATGCAGGGAGGTAGAGGGGTCTGAGGTGAGACAAAGGCTAGAGGTGATCATGCTTCAGTGTCTTCTTCAATTGCTTCTTTTTTTGCTTGTTTGTTTTCTTTGTTTGCTTTTGTTTTGTTTTGTTTTTTGAGACAGGGTTTCTCTGTATAGCTTTAGAACTCGCACTGTACAAAAGGCTGGCCTCGAACTCACAAAGATCTGCATGCCTCTGCCTCCCGAGTACTGGGATTAAAGGTGTGCGCCACCAGCACCCGGTTTTCAACTGCTTCTTAAACATAGTTATTTCACAGAAAACAGCACGAATGCTGCCTGTGCGGGTTGATACGGTGCACTTCATCTAGTAGACCAAGCTTGACCTAAATCCTGAGCTTGTAGATGGGTAGCATATTTAATTCCAAATAGAGAGCTATCTTCAATGAGTTTCAACTTCATATACTGTTATAAGAACTATATGTCTGAAGAAAAACACTTGCCTGTCTAATATATAGGCTTGCCAATCTCTACATGTTTGTGTTCTTTGATATCTCAAGACTTTGGGAATTTGAATTCTAGAGCAAGTAAGTATTATAAATATTCATTTGGCTTAGCTCATCAGCTGTATATTACCATTAGCTTTGTGATATTTCAGAGTTTGCCTGTTTCTTCCTTTGTGTGTCTGTGCATCTCTGTCTCTCTCTCTCTCTCTCTCTCTCTCTCTGTGTGTGTGTGTGCACTTGTGTGTTTGTGTGTATTACAATTTGACCTTTAAACTTGGGACTTGCTATAGAATTAATTTACATTATGTTTCTTCATAAGTTTTAGATAACTCTTATAACACTTAAGAAAATACCACAGTTCCTGTATTGGAGATATTTCTTCAAAAGAAATACACACACACACACACACACACACACACACGTACATATATACACACTGTTACCATTTTAGAGAATCTTCCTGTAATAGGGCACCAAGATTGCCCCTATCGTATGCAAAATGACTGTAACATTTGCTGTACAAATATCATGGAAACCCAAAAGTCACACCAGGGAAATGAACTTGTGATACTGTTTGAATGTGCATTTTGGTGAACTGATTAGAAGTTTTGTTCTTTATGTCTTTTAGGCAATAGAATTTCTTTCAGATACAGTAAAAATTAAAATATTTTTTTAAAGGCAAGGCAAAGCTCAAGGAAACTGATAACCGATATTAAATCTCTTGCTTTTGAAAACCAAGTGTAGTCATGCCAGTTAACACTGGAGCTGCAGATGGAGAAGCGTAGTGCATCCTGTTTGCTTATGAAGCAGCATATTCTGGGTTTCATCCTGGCCCCCACTGCATTGTGGGTGCTGTGTGCTTCTCCCAGCATGCACTGCCCACATCCTCACCCTCACCTCTTCACCTTCTTCTCCCAGACACACTCACTGGGGCTGTTGGTACCACAACTGACCTTTTTCTTTCTCACTGACTTAGAAAAAAAAAAAAGCATGAAGGGCTGTGAGTTCTCCCTCAGAAGTTTCAGCTTTTTCAAAAACTAGTAAAAAACGATTTCAAATTTCTTTCATCTGCTCTCATTATACGCAGGAGCACCTTGCCAATTATTTTATTTCTTCAAAGATTAAAATGTTTCCCCTTCTACTTTAGAAGAAACATTTTGATAATCATAGATTAAGAACTTCAAATAATTTCTCAGGGAAAAAAATGCTAACTAAAAACCAGTTTGATAAAAAAATTACTTATTTCTTAAGAGTTTTCCACGCAATTGAAGAGTTACATCGGAGAGGTGTAAAGTATTCACAGTAGGGTATTTACTTTTTTTTTTTTTAAACTATTGTTCTCTTCTTGAAGTAACAAGGTAAAAGAGTAGACTTGGTAGTCATCTTGCTGTTTGAGGGAAAGCAGCTTTTCATTTCATCTCTGTAACCATTTTTACTGTATTACTGACCAGAATCTAAACATCTAAATGTGAGTTTACCAAATATATTTCATGAGTTATTAAGTGTGTGACTCTTGCTAGGTATTGCGTTTCAAAAGCTATACCCATTTTCCTGCTGTTGTGGGATAATGTGTCCCCAATGGGGATACGTCTTGAAGACCTTCTGGGAGAAGTCGCCACTGGGGCAGGAGATCTTGAGGTTTCTTAGCCTAACTCATGTCCTGTGCTCTTTTGCTTCTTGACTTTGAACTCAGTTTGACCGCCTGTCTCAAGTTCCTGCCACCGTGCCTCTCCCCACAGACTGGCTCTCTCTGGACTGTAACCCTAAACAAACCTTCCCTCTGGGAAGTTGCTTCTTGTTAGCTCTTTGGTCAGAGGCACGGAAGACGGGGCAACAAACCTGCTTCTGGTTCATGTCATCAACTGGTGGCCATGGAAGGATCCATAGCTCTAAAACGTAGTTTAGACAGAGAAAAAAAAAAATAAGTGTATCTCAGAGCACTGTGTTCTTGCTTGAAAAATATCTAAGTATCTCCTGAATTTTACAGTTTAAAAAAGGCTTATAGAAAGTAGTTTTGAGAAGTACTACTTTAAGGATTTGATAAAAAAAATATACTGTATGAAAGTCTCAAGAATTAGTAACAGTATTTGAACAATAACAGAATTAGCAAGACCTGAAGTTCTGCCCTGTAACTTTATGATACAGATAATCCCATTTCAGTTAAAATTGTTCTTTTATATATTTAGCACAGCCCATGACATCCGTGTCTTAAAAACTGATTAAAATAAAATAAAAAATAAAACGATTAACCTACTCTATCCCTTAAAACTGGAGGTCTTTATCTGGGATGCAAGGGTGCTGGGTTTCTTGGCAGAAATTCTCCAAGGGGGATTCCTAGCTGGTCTTCGTGTCCTTTGCGGTAAAAAGGCCTTCTCATTATGTTAGCTGCTATGTCAACCTGTCTGATGACTTAATGAGGGTACTGGTATGCAGGTGGGGAAGGAGTCATGTGACCGACGAGAGGTCAAAAGAATAGGTGAGTCTAGGTAGATAGAACTTTTTCTCCTTCCTGCCACTCTCAATTTCAGTTTCTGCCTTTGCCTCTGTCCCCCAGCAACCTCTCCGCTTTCACATTAAAACATCGGCTTCCTCTCGTGCTCATTGGCGTTGTCTGAGGTCCACGCTTTATTCTCCTCCAGGATCCATTTCTCCTCTAAACACTTATCATCCACTGTGTTGGATAAAGAGAATTCCCAGCAGTCGATTTTGAAAGGAAAGATAAAGTGTTGAGCATCTGAGCGTTGTCAGCTGCTGGTGTCAGTACGGGGAAAGCCTCCTGTTGACAATGATGGCATCACTGGGACATCGGAGATTCCTCTATTCTGAGCGCTCTTCTGAAATCAGCCGTATCTGATTGTTCTTTCAGATCAAACGGAGTAGGAAGACAAAGTAAGCTGGGCATATTCTTTCGCTCTGTACTTTGTTGTTAAAAGGGGGAAGGAATTCCACTAGGACCCCCTAACTCGGTTTTAGATATCACCAAAGTTTTGTAAGAATTCCTGTTCTTTCCCCCAGTTCTTGTTGCCCACCCCTACCCTCCCACATTCCTCTACTCTCAGGTCTCCGACTGAACAATTATTTCCCTGCCCCTCTAAGGGTACTTCTGTGATAGCGAGCAGGGATTGTGGGTAGCACCAAGTAGTCAACAGATAGGATAAAGAATATTTACTGTGTTCAAGAACGTGCCATGTGACTGTCTGTCTTTAGCTCCAAAGAGGGTCATTTCGTTTTCCTTTTCCTCTTTACCTTCTTCCCCTTTCTCATTTCTTTCTTTGCTGGGGATGGAACACAGGACTTTACTCCTTAAAGTACATGCTCCCCTCTTGCGACCCACCCTTAGCATTTCATTCTTAATAAATTGTTAAAAAATTTTGGTAAATTTTCCAATGTTACTCATGGACCCTCTGCCACTGGAGTAACTAAGTCTGTGTCAAATGAAGAAAAAATTCAGTTTGCTCTTGGAAGTGGACAGGAAGACTGTCATTTAAATTAGACTCCCGTCCCCAAAACAGGAATGAATTCTGCTGCTGGTAACTGAACTTCTGAAGAGAGAAGATGAGGTAAAATGGCTGCCGTTGAAAGCAGCAAGGAAAATAACGGTGCAGTTGGCATGCTTTTTAAAATGTATTTCTTGTTGGACACAGGAAGTCATTTCTCAGCAAATTGTAACGTGACATAATGTACAACATGTCAAAGTCACTGCTAAGATACAAATTGGAATTGAGTTGTGTACAGTTTGGTCTTAGATCTCTCAGTCAGCTCGCTTGTTGAGACAGTTCAACACGCAGAGCTTATAAATTCTCCATTCTGACAGGGTTTTGGCGAATTTCACAGAACTCAGTGGGGCCTTAGTAGGGTTACTGACAGGCACCACTGAGTTATTTAATGACAACTAAACAAGAGACCACCGCTCCTACTTTACTCGAGCAGAACTCAGTACCATAACAACGCAAGTGAATAACACTCGCTTTCTTTTGTGAAACCACTTTTTTGGGGTTCTGATTTTTAACTCTTCTGTTGGCCACTGACTTGAAATTGCTTACCAAGCCTGGATTCTTCTTCTGCATGTGAGAATATTATATAATTGGTCTGATCTCTTTCAATATTCTCTGCTATCATCATATCTAATATGTATATATTTAATTAAATAATATCCAACATATAAAGTACTTTGTGCATATCCCCCATACCTGACTACCTTCCCCTTATGTCTTTTCACCCCTACTTTTAGGCCCCCTTTTCCCATGGACAGGGTTGCTTCTATACTCATGCTATATATAAATATGTAATTTATGTATCTATGTAAAAATATAAGAGCCACAAACAAGAAAAAAAAACCCTGTGGTATTTTTCCTTTTGAGGTGGACTTAAATCACTTAAGATTATCAACATTTGCATCTGTTTTCCTTCATGTGCCATGACTTCAGTCTCATGTTTGTGTGTGTGCATGTCTGTGTGAAATGTGACCATTTGTGTTTGCCTCTGTGTGGGCACACATGTGTGTATTGGTGGGCATCCATGTTTGTGTGTGTTGAGGTCTGAGATCAACACTGCAAGACCTCTTCAATTGCTTTGCACTTTCTATATTGAGACAGGGTCTCGCAGGTGAACTCAGAGCTCACTGCTTGAGTCCAGCTGGGTAACCTGTTTCTGGGGGATCTTTTGTCTTTCCCTCCTTAGTGCTGGGATTATAGACAGGCTGTTGTACCCTCCCAGCATTATTGTTGGTTCTGGGGACCTTAATTCTATTACTCACACTCCATGGGCAAGTGCTTTACCCACTGAGATACCTACATGGCCCCTTATTTTTCCATAGAGCTGAAAAAAAAAAACCTCCATTGTGCATGTATATTTCATTGTCTTTATCCACTCTTGTCTTGATTCACACCTAGGCTGCTTCTATGACTCATTGTGCTGACTGGTTTTGTGTGTCAACTTGACACAAGTTAGAATAGAGCCTCAGTTGAGGAAATGCCCCCATAAGATCCAACTGTAAGACATTTTCTCATTTAGTGAGCAATGGGGGAGGGCCCAGCGTATGGTGGGTGGTACCATCCCTGGGCTGCCGGTCCTGGGTTCTATAAGGAGGTGGACTGAGCAAGCCGTTGGAAGTAAGCCAGTAAGTAGAATCCCTCCTTGTTCTCTTCATCAGCTCCGGTTTTCAAGGTCCTCCTTGATTGAGTTTCTGTCCTGATTTCTTTCAGTGACGAACGGCAATGCTGAAGTATAAGCTTAAACCCTTTCCTCCCCAACTTGCTTGTTGGTCACGGTGTCTCATCGCAGCAATAGAAACCCTAAGACACTCAGCTCCTGTAAACAGTGCTCAGTAAGTGCTGGAGGGCTACTATATCTGTGACATGTTGATGGAGTCCTTCAGGTAAAATGTGATGCATGTCCCAATTCAGCATCATGACTTGAGTCATGCATTTTTGCAGCTGTCACTCATGCATCCATAGAATTGCATTCAACATAATGGCTACTATTTAGTTACTTTTGAATCCTACAAGATACCCCAGTGCTGGCTTCCTCTTTAGCCAACATCTATGTAAATGATTAGTTATTCAGCACTTTGAAGCGAGGAAAGGATTAAATAGGGATCTGGTTAGCTTCTTGGCACTGTCAAGAAAGTTGCCTGCCCCTGTTGGCTGACCAGAGTTTATCCTAGGAGTCTGCTTTTCTAAGGTTGCTAATTTGAAAAGCCAAAAGAAAGAGGCAAGGAGAGCAGGAAAGATGACTCAACAGTTAAGAGCACTTTCTGCTTTTTCAGAGAATGTGAGTTAGGACCCACATTGGGCCATTCACATCTACTTGTAACTTCAGCTTTGGGGGATCTGATACCCTCTCTAGCCTCTGAGGGGATCTCCATGCATACATGAACACACACACACACATACACATACACACACACACACACACATTCAACCTTAAAAGAAAAGAAAGAGGCAATGATTGCCAGTGTTCTGCTCTAGGGGACTTCAAAAATGCCTTCAGCATATACAGTTTCCTCAAACAAGGAGAGATAAATGACTTTATTCTGAGTCAGAGAGTGAGATTCATCACAAAAGAGGAACAGATGGGGTACATAGGAACTGAAGGAAATAGAGGCTATTTCTGATTTGGGACCAGCATGGCAGGTTGGTGATAGGGGAAGTATCATGGGAACAGGTTTGTAGGTGGGGCTTTCCTGCCTCAGAGTTGCACTGGCTGTTCCTTATCCTGGAATGTTCTTTCTCCAACTGCCACATATCTTTAATGTTCAGTTTGAGGGGTACCTCTTTCCTGACTCCCCGATCTCCCCTTCTAAGCATCAGTGTCCTGCTATCTTCTATCTAAATATCTGATTAATTTCTCTACTAACAATATATCACAATGGGTAACCAATCAACATGCTTGTTTCATATAAAGCACTGCTAAATTAAGCTCCACATATAACCCTGTGACTCTTTCCACTTCTAGCCCCCAAGCACTTAGCATATTGCCCAACATCTAATAGATGTATATTATGAGTTTGTTGCTCCAAAAAGTGACTCAGACATACGGGGTAATAGGAGAAGGATTGTCATCGGGGAAGAGAAGGAAAAATTCTCGTTATAAGGACAATAGTATGAATCTCCTGTTTGAATTAAAAAAATGGTTTGACCTTGGGGAGCAGAGGGAAGATAAAAATGAGAATATAAAATGAGCATGGAACGGTAAATTAGGAGTCAATGTTTGACTATGGACTTTCTGCTTTTAAGTGACAGAGATGGACATTATTGCCTCTTTATGTGCTTATATCTTCAACCTACAGACCTAGAAGGAAGGACATATCTTTGTTGACATCTACTGTCAATCCTAATATCCTTTGACTGGACCCATGAACCTTAGAGAGAGTCGGTTGGAACTGTCAGGGGTTTTGAATCTAAAGTAAAATGAGTTTCAAGGACCTGCTGAGCCCTACAGTGTGAAAGTTCATTATCAGGCCAAGCCCAACATCTGAAATTAATTCAAACCAACAGATTAAATGCCTCTATGGTGTGCTCAGCCCTATGGTAAAGCACAAATCAAAGGCAGGGTTCCCTGTTCTTACAGAACAGAGGAGTTCTGTCTCTGATGGAATTATTGATAGTGACCTCCATACTTGGAGATGTATGAGGCAAGACTCGGGGTTCTAGAGCCTCCTCAAAGAGTCCTCCCCATGAGGTGAACTTCTGTGCAAGGATCTGGCGGATAGCCAGGTCGCTACTGTAGACGCTTGTGGCTGTGTGTCTATCCTAGTCTAGATAAAACCAGGAAGGCAGCATGAAGGAGCCCTGGATGATCAGTGGGTCATCCAGTGTTCTTCTGACACCAGGAAACCATGTTTCCCTGGGCAAGATCTTTTAACACTCAGAACGGGTTTTTAATCATGGTGACAGTTTGGGTACAGGTGCATCGATCAACTATTTATTGTTCCTCCGTGAAATGCTAAGCATTGTGCTAAAAGAATCCCAACTTTTCTTGGCTCATGGAGGAAACAAATGAGATAGGGATGGAAAATTTGTACTGCAGCTGCCAATTTCTGTGTAGATTATTTGAAGCTTGCAGAGGAGTTTGAAAAACTGCCTGAAGTATCCTGGAAATGTTATATATCAGTTGGTCATAAAAAAGTATTACTGAAGTGAAATAAAAAAATCAAGCGTTTCCAATCCAAAATGCAATGAAATGCATTAGTTTAAGGGGTCATCAGAGTTTTAGGATACGTTATAAAACTGGAAACCCAGAGTTTAATTCTTGGGTATAATAATATTTATTTTGGGGAAATGTGTTTATCTCCCCATATGGAATTTGTTAAAACACACAGCTCCCAATGTCCCCCTGTCTATAAAAGCAGGTCTTACAGCCTACACTGCCCATATATATGCTGACTTTGTAGCCTGGTAGAGAACCCAACTGAGGGAAGACCTAGCAGGGTGGTGTGGTACGGTGAGATCCAAAGGAAACACCTGAAGGGTGAGAAGCATAGTTGGTGAGTATAGAAATTGGGAGACAGCTAGGTCCTTGTTGCCAATAAACAAACATCAGTAAGTGGTCAGTTTTCAATAGCACAACAGACCCTTAAGAAATGATGCCTCCCAGTATAACTTTCAAGTCTGGCTTCTGTTTGCAGGGTTCTGAGGCCAGAGGAGTGTGCAGCCTGTTTCCTCCATCTCCTTATGTCCTTGCTTGGGTTTGCTGATGACACAGGTGAGATGCCTTCCTATCTAAGGATTTTTGCACACCAAGCTTTTCCATGTAGAGTCTTCCTTAAGATGGGACCTGCATTGGTAGTATCAGGAGGGTTTTTAACCTTACTTGGTGCTGATAACATGTTGGGTGGGTGAGTCTTTGTTCTAATGAGTCAGTCCATATATTACAGAGCCTTTAGTGGCATCCTCAGCCTCTACTTCCTGGGTGATGACACCAATTCTTTCAGAGGTGTTGTAAGTGCAAAGGAATCCTGCTATTGCCAATTGTCCCCTAAGAGGCAATACAGTCCCTCTTGATGACATTGACCTGACACTTCAAACTCCCCCTTTAGGCTAACCTTTCATGTTTTATGTCTAACACAATTTTCTGATAAAAGAACTATCCTGTCACAATAATCATAAGTGTTCAAAGTATTTAAAATCTCAGCCAGGAGTGTTGACACATGCTTTAATCTCAGTACTTGGGAGACAGAGGTAGGCAGATCTCTGCATCTGAGGCCAGCCTGGTTTATAGAGTGAGTTCTAGCACAGCCAGGGCTACAAGAGAAACACTTTCTGGAAAAAGAAAAATTGAAAACAAAGTATTTAACATCTCAAAGTTTTGAAGTATCTAATTATGTGATACAGGAAGCTTTTTTTTTAAAAAAATGATAATCATGAATTATATGTCTGGACAATGTCAAATCTCTTTCATAGCAATATTAACTCAGGAAATTTGCTAAGTGAATAAATGATGTGTTTTTAAAAAGGTAAAATATTCTACCTCAGGCATTGTGAGTCTTCTTTCTATCAATGAATTAGTGTGCCAAGAACAATGTGATGAGGAACAGTGTAACCAAAAACAATGTGATCAAGAACTATGTGACCAGGAACAGTGTAACCTAGAACAACGTGATCAAGAACTATGTGACCAGGAGCAATGTAACCAAGAACAATGTGATCAAGAACTATGTGACCAGGAACAGTGTAACCTAGAACAACGTGATCAAGAACTATGTGACCAGGAGCAATGTAACCAAGAACAATGTGATCAAGAACTATGTGACCAGGAACAGTGTAACCTAGAACAATGTGATCAAGAACTATGTGACCAAGAGCAATGTAACCAAGAACAATGTGATCAAGAACTATGTGACCAAGAGCAATGTAACCAAGAACAATGTGATGGAGAACAACTTGACCAAGAACAACGTGACCAGGAACAACATGATTAAGAACAATGTGACTAAGAGCAATGTGTCCAAGAACAACGTGATCTATGCAGTTAACAAAATGCAGGCATTGTACATTGCTCTAGCATATAGACTCTCTCATGCCTCTAGTTGAGCTCTGGAGACCATTTGAAATTCCCCTGACAGAAGCCTGAAGAAGACAATTTTCTTTAACCAGTCCCCCACCAGTCTTTGCAACAGCAAGCTGTATGGGGACCTTAGCTGAATCACAAGTGACTTATTTGATGTGTTTTGTTTTGGACTCTTTTATCACACTGAGAACTCTTTGTGAGTCATAGCATAACTGATTCAGCTTGTGTAATCTTTGAAGAGACCAGAAGAAGCCCACACAGACTGAATAAATGCACGTGTGAGGAAGGGCTCCTGCCTTCAAGGACTCAACTTCTCCTCCAAGCATTGTTTTCCCCTAAAACACAGGTTGTATAAAAATCTTCAATTTCCTGTATGAGTTAATATTTTAAGGATGAGAGACCAACTGCCAAAGCCCTTCGCCCTTGATCGACACCATGATACTTCTCAAGGATAGGTCTGTATAACCACAGATCTCACATATATTAAAGATAAACATTATTTAAGCCATCTCCAGGGCACAATGATCTATTACTGCTACTCAAATCCTTCCTGGAGTTTCCCTTTCCTCTTAAGTAGTAATCAGACCTCTGTTAGAGAGGCACTTTCCCTTGATTTCGAAGCTTGGCATTTAATGTAATTGTGATCTTAAAAATCTATAAAGAGCAGGAAAATGGTTCACCTCAGTGAAAGACGTTCTCTAAGTACTTTGTAGAATGAACTTCCCAGCTGACTCTGACTGGTGATGTTTGAATGGGCCTATAGGACCCGGGAGGTGACAGTAGGTTGCTGGCCACTCTGAAGAGAAGAATAGCCGGGGCGCTTTCTCCGCCCACCTCCCACTGTCCCTTTCCAGGATAGAGGAAAGGAACTCTTCAAACTGGCTACAACTGCACTAAGACGGGTCTTGAGGTCAAAATCTGACACAGAAGAGGAAGTACTGATCCGGGGTTTTCTTTGCACATCTCATTCTTTGGATAAAGGCCTATTGCACTCTGTATAAATCTACTCTAAGATCATGCTCCCACCAAAGACCTTTTGTTCCTGAAGTGTGTCAATGGTAAGTAATTGAACAGAGAGAAAGGGTGGTAGGTAGATCTATAGCGAGCCATATAAATAGACGCACACAGAATCCACCACACAAATTGCCACTCTCTTCTTGAGCATCTCTGAGAAGTGCCAACTGTTGGCTGACTCCCCCATGCTATGTAGGTCAGGGCGATATGAGAAACCACACTATAAAAAATGACAACAAAATGTCCCCTTAGTTGGTCCTAAGGAGTTATATAAAGCTCCCCTAATTGGCCACATCAGAGGAGATTTTTGAACTTCTTGCATGAAAACAACTTGGCATTCCTGGTGATCACACCATTTACCACAAGGTTTTCTCTGAGTGCTCCAGAATAATAGGGACAGTATTTTTAAATAAATGTGTTGCAACATGCAGGCAGTGTTTTCAAAAGCCTTATCTGTTCCCCTTTTAGAGAGGTGAGTTGCTGCTCTGCTGGAGAAGGGAGATTGGCTCCCGGGAATTTTTTTCACCAGTAAACAGTGTTGGAGAGGGACTTTTTTGGCACTTGAATGATGTATGTGTAAAAAGAAAAAAGTTGCCTTTATAGAAGTACAAAAAATCTTTTACCCTGAACATGCTATTCAGTTGAAGTCGCCTTTGTTAATTCAGTGGGGTTTTGTTATATTCACAAATTGAATTTTTTGGACACCCGACTCTTCTAAAACTTGCTATGGTGGAGCCATTTATCATTATTAGCCTCATCTAGATGCTACGAAGCAGCAAGAGGCCCTCTCTTGTGATTATTCTGGGTTGGGTAAAGTAAACACCGCAGAATCTGTAGTGTAAGGAAAGAGCTTTCTCAGGGGAACGAGAAAGGGGGAAGAAAGAAATAAAATGTACTGGAAGCTGTGAAGCCAATCTTTGCCTCTGATAGTTGTTTATTCGTGTAATGCTAATTAAAATTATTTATGACTAGGTAAGCATCCTTTTCTGGCTTATCATATTCCATTATACCTGACTATCTGTCATCATTTGAATTATGGAATACCTAAAATTGTATAATAAAGAGTTTAGGTAAAATTTGGGGGAATGTATGAAAATTTAAAAAACAAATTTCCATATGAAAGACTATTAGTAATGATAGAAGATGTTGGCGAAGTTTATGTAGGTAATATCTGCGTGACAACTATATTTTCTCTTAGAAAATTCCTTGGTGCTCCTTCCTGGAGCAGATCAGGCTACACAGTCATGGAGTTCATTTGCTCTGATATTTCTTATGTGATCGGGTTCACAAAATAATAAATAAGTCAGCTCTAGAAAAATAAGAACTTTATTTGTATTTGTCATACACATAGCTTCACAAGAAAGGATTTCAAGAATGAGAGCTCAACTCCCATGTACATATAATCACACATGATCTAGAGATACACACAGCAGATGCATGCGGAGAGTGTGAACACGGTATTGAAATCCAATACAGTCAAGGTCAAAGAGTGCAGACTCTCTGCCTCCATGCAAGGTTAAGGGTGTCAGTCTGGATATTGGAACCATTTCCTCACTATTAGAAAGAGTACCGCCCAGTGGGTTATTTTCCAGGGAAAGAGTCCATTTTTCATGCATTCTTGCAGATGTTGATGGATCTCTTCTTATATGCCAGACATGCATAATATTGTAATGTTTTGTATGTGCTAGGGAGGAATCAGGGGAAAGAGCGACTGTAGTCTGTTTAGTACTAGAGTTCTGTGACATGAAGCATGGGCACCTAGCTTTCTTGCTATCCATTTTAGCCTGCCGATTTACCAGGGTTAGTTGCTCCTGGTATCTTGCCCATATCTGTTTTTTATTCAGAACCTAACAAGAAAGGTGACTTTGCAAGGAGACTGGCAATTGGCTGCGTTTCCTGGAGGCAAAACTTTCCAGTCTTTATTACACATCGCTTAGCTGTCTCATTGTATGGGGGTCAGAGGTAGACGCTGGCTTGCTTGAGTTCTGCCCGCTCCATAAAAAAAGTCACTAGCATGGCTTATTCCCATCTTGTCTTCCACTCATCAAGTTCAGGGTTTCGGTCTTTCTTAGCTAATGAGATATAGAATATAAGACCATGACCGATATCTGCACCACATTCAGAGAGTCTAAAGAATGGAGGTTTGAAACAGCATCCTGCTAGAACACAGTATTCTTGTAAAATAATTTTCCCAAATGAAATAGTTGGTAGAAATTGCTGCGTATGTCATGTCTTGGCATCCTCACTTTGAACTGATACATAGGTACCTTTGGTTATATAGGCAACCAAATTTTGTGTTCATGAAATAGTACTAGGGAGATATATTATTCTCACTTTACAGGTTAAGGAACACACAGAGAGAAATGAATTAAGATGGACGAGAGTTTATATTAGAAAGTGACTCAATAGGAACGCAAAGCTATTTTCCATTTATTTATTTACTCATTGTTTATCGATTAGAAAACGAAAAGCAAAAAGGGTACCTGTCCATCTCATCTCAGGAGAAGTATTTTCTTCAATTCCTACATCCGCTTGTCTTGCTTAGCCTCTGTCCTGGCTTTTCTCTGGTGTTGCTATGTTGAGAAGTTGTTTCTTAGCTGGCCATCCTGACGTGGGCCGTGTGCTTTCAAATGACTATTTTAGTTTCCCGAGGTAGCAGGGGAGTTTGAGAGTCACCTTGTGCTAAAGGGGGGCATGCTTCTATAGTGGTGGTGTCTCTTGCCACAGCACAGAGAATATGTGGTGGACCTGGTTTGGAGACTTTGGTGGCAGAAGACACTGGGACAAGAACATGGCCCTTGGAGGGCAGGTCGTATCTGAGTGTATGTGTCCACTCCACAGTATTCTGCAAAGACTTGGTTTTCCACAGCTGGAATTTGCCTCCATTGACTTTTAGAACTGAGGCAGACTGTGTCCCAATTGCCAAAAACTGGTCATCATGTCTTTATACAGCACAGTTCCCGTCTAACATCAGGAAAGATTATACAAGAATGTCTCTACACTAACTCATATCTGATCCTAGACAAACTAGGGAAAAAAAAAACCAAACCCAAAACCAGACTTCCCAATGGTGCTCTTAACATGCTTTGAAATGAGTGTGCCAATTTAGCCCTGTAGGATTAACTAGGTATTCCTATCTTTGAGACGACCTACCCCTAAACCCATTTTACTCACCTGTTACTTCCTGTGGCTAAACTGCTACTCAAATTTAATTGACTGCTTGAAAATACCCAGTGGCCTAAACATGGATACGATTTGTTTTTTGATGCACATGATCATGGTGTGTAGGTGGGTGGGAGAACCTGCGAGGGGTCAGAGGACAACCTTGGGTGTCATTCACCATCTTTATGACAGTCTCTCAAGGATCTGGGACATGCCAAGTAGGCTAGGCTGGCTGACAGCCGAGCCCCAAGATGCAGCCCCTCTGTTCCTCAGTACTAACAGGACCTGTCACTGCACCCAGCTTCCTACACAGATTTTGGAGATCAGACTCAGGTCTTTCATGCTTGCAAAGCAAACACTTCAGTGACTGAACTATTTCCTTGGCTGTGGATTTATATATCTATATAGAATCATATATAATATATAAAGTATAATATGATACATGATATATAATATATTATATATATTTGAACTTCTTTCTTTCATCCCTATTCTGTCAGAAGCTAAGTTCCTTGGTAAAAAAAATCTGTTTCAATCCTTCATTGTTTATTTTTTGATTTTGATAATGGAGACAGGAATGCCGCTGTAGCTAGCCAGAAGACAAGTGGAGAGATCATACTGGGAGAGCTCCCATAGAGTCTGATGCAAACATAAACAGTCAAAGCCTAAACACTGCCTTGAATTCAGGCCCCTTGAGACTCTCTGACATCCAACCAGAAGCTTCAATCCAGTGTCTGGAGCCCAACAAGAAGACACGAGATCACACCCCTCACACCAGGCTCTGCAACAGCCCCATTCATTCTGAAGATTCAACTAAGCAGCGTGGTGAAAAATTACCACAGTATCTTACAGATTTCAAACTTTTCCTTTGCTCCAAATGCTGTGTCTGCAAAATGCCGAAGCATCCGGAGGAAGAGTAAGATCTGTAGTCAGCCATTCTGATTTTTCTTCTACACAACAACAAACGTCGGACTACTTACAATCATCGGAATGGCTCCTGATGTTTCCTGACACTGTTAATTTATGCCGCTCCTTTCATCTCATCCAATTCTCTGATTATCCACCAACTAGTGACATAATCGGCTCAGCATCCCAGGGGAGGGAGGGAGGGAGAGAACACTCGGTCTGAGCTCTGTGGGGATATTTTGTACCCCTTTTCCTTTTGGTCAGCGCAGCAGGAAAAACAAAGGACAGGGGTTTGTGCAAGCCAAAGATTTTATAAAGACATGGAAACAGGTGTAGCGCTTACTGACTCAAAAGGATACCCTTGGCTAATCTAAGACTTTCGGTAGTTTATGGTGTCTTTTTAACCCATTTATGGAGGAGCCTGCATAATATTTTATTTTATTTTTTTCATTTTCCCACTGACTCTTCAGCAAGAGCAAGTGTCATGCCAGGGAAGTCGTGTGATTATGCGGTTGCTAGTGTCTTTTTTTTGCCAAACACCATTTTCTGGCTTTTAAATTTAGGAAATGCTCCTAAGTATTGTTTGCTGTGTTCTGTTGGAGTCCAGGGTGGCCTTAAACTCACCATGTAACCATGTCTCTCCTCAAACTCCTGATCCTCCTGTCTCTTCCTTCAAGGTATTGGGATCATGAGCGAGAGACATCATACCTAGCTTGTTTGTTAGGGATAATAAATTATCTGAGTATCTTTACAAAATATGGAGTACATGACAATCAAATTGAGGTATTTTGTTTAAAACAAGGACCTTAAAAATATTTTTCTCAACAGGGTGGTGGCACATGCTTTTAATCTCAGCGCCCAGGAGCGGCAGAGGCAGGTGAATCTCTGAGTCTGAGGCCAGCCTGGTCTACAGAGTGAGTTCCAAGACAGTCAGGGCTACACAGAAAAGCTATATATCATATTTTTTTTTCTCACCGATCTAAATCAGAGCAGGTGAACTCCAATGAGCCTCCTTAGTCGAAAGCCTCATTAATGAAACAAAGTCTCTCACAGCTTTTCTCTTTTTAGTTTTTGTTGCTTGCATATAGATAATCTGTGCTCTTCCTAGTCTGGATGATGCATTACTGTCCTGCCTGATCTGGGGAGAGTTTGGAGGTCTGTAGATGCTACCTTTGCCTCCTCATCGGAAGACATGCTTATGAGTGGGTTTTATAGACAGCAGCTGAGCTACGCTACAGCACATGAAGGGTTCTCCTTCCATGCACGTCTCAGAGGAGCACGGAGCCATTCAAGTTTATGTATTAGCTGCCACAGACGAAATGCTTGTCCTGGAGAAGCTCCCAATATAGGGAGAGTGGTTTCCATGAATACACAAGAGAAGCGTTTGAAGAGAGGGTACTTAAAAGGGGGGAGATTTGACATATCTTATTAGAGTGGCCTTCATGGAAAGTGTTTTCTAAGGTGAGCTGCTAGGGACTCAGAGGGGTTTCACTAGGAACAGTCTTCAGAGAACCCAGTATTGGGCCTGTAGGAAAGTTTAAGCTCTATCTTTCTTGCAGCAAGCACACAGGTGCTCACATTCCAGCCTGAAGAGTCTGACTCCTGTCAGTAATAAGAGGAGCCACGCACATACTTTCTGGAATTCTCTGGGAATGAGAATTTACCATTTACAATGATAACTTATTCTACGAATGTCATTTACTTGATGTCTAGCATAAAACTCTGTAGACATCTTCTGCGGGGGAGTCATTTGTCACAATTCACATGTGAACAAAGAGGGAAGTCAGGAGGGCAATTTGAGAGGAAAAAATTCAGGAAAACAAATTAGACACACTGCTCCTTAGGCAGTGTACAGTAAATATTGTCTGCACACTTCCTGGGCCATTGATCCATATGTGCTGTCTAAAAGGTCATGTTCAAACTCTTTGCAAGGATCTTGCAAGAACAGTTACTGAGGACACATGGGACAGTGAATTATTAAAATCTACCTTCTATTTCATGATCGTTAAAAAAAAAAACCAACAAAAAAACCAAAATGGAACAAACACCTCACTGTTCCCTAAACTGATGCCTAGGGATGAGAGATACCCTACGTGCAGAAGATGGCACACATCACACATTTTGATTAACTACCCACCAAGCATATAACAATGAAGGTGTGTGCTCACAAGGCTACTTAATAAAGGACTCTCCTATCATTTTCTCTGAGACACCCTTAGGGGAAAAGTAAAAATCGGTACCCGGCAGCGATATTAAAAAGAAGCAACAATAGGCACTGTTATTTTACCTAACAAACCCACCACGATTATATTATTAAAAGAATAATGAAGAAAACTATCCTGTCCTCTTTCACAGGAGGAAAAGCAAAAGAATTCTTGCTATAGCTCATGAATTTATGTCCAATTCACATACTAAAAATGTCTCTTTTTTGGATACAGTTAATTTAAATCTAGTAACCTGAACACAAAACAATACCACTGACAAAACCACATTATCTGTAGTCACAGAGTTTTAAGCTGTGTTCCCTCTACACCTCTGCAGTGAGTTTTATATTGAATGGTATAGTATATTTGAATTAATAATAGAGGAAAGAAACTGCGCGGATAACTTATTTATTTTCCAGATAAAATCTTACTATTCCTATATACTGCCATTTTGCATTGACTCCATAATTTAGAAAACTCTCTGCTTCATGGTAACTTAAAGTTGCATCGTATTCAAAGAAGAAACTGTCAAATGGAAGAAAGCAAGGGGCCTCAGACCTCAACTTATTAAGCCCAATGAGTCAGGGACTTTTGAATGATTTGCTCTGAGAACCTGGCTTTCCTAGAAAATCTGCTGTGCACACACCCCGAGCAGAGCACTTGTTGTAAATTCTATTGCAGCCTCTTGCCAGAAGACACTTCCCATTTTGTGGAAACCCTTCAGAATGTGACTCTAAATGAATCTGCTCCCAAGGTTCAGAAGCTTGCAATTGCGGTTACCGTTGAGAAAACGCACCGGGTGATAGCAAGGAGAGGGGAAAACATAAGCAAGTACAAGTTGAATTTTCTAAGGTCGCCGTGTAAGTGCTTCTCAGAAAGGATTAAGACTTTCCCGTGAGCAGGAGAGCTCCCAAACAACTCACTTCTAAGAATGGGAAACATACACACTCGCAGGCCATTGTGCTTGGCCTATTTTACGTTGGTAGCTGATTTGCTCTGAGATTCTGTATTTTAGAATGTCCTCATTCACTTAATCTTCCAAAAATTAAAAAAAGGACTATAGAAGCGTGATGCTTTTTGAGATTAAAAAAAAACCATGCAAATCCAACCAATGGCGCTTTTTAAAGAATCCTTGACATAAACGATTGTGGATGATGAGAACCAGGCTCAGGAACAGAGACATAGCGACAACTCTGTCAATGTAACTTACTTTGTTATCACAAACAGTGTTCTGTAGGAAGCCTCCCCTCTGGGGACACTCTGGTCCCCAGGTCCACTTACCTTGTCTTCTGCAAAGAGGGTCTTCAGCTCCTTCACTTTAGCTGAAATTCCAAATCTCTTTGTCTTAGAGAAGGCGTAGATCTGGAATAGAAGACACCGAAAGATGTATACCGGATCAAAGGTTTACTGATATTCTACATGGAGATTTAAGACTCTACCTTGTCAAAAGTAAAAGCTGAGTTATAACAAGGTCTGTTACTGGGTTCTAACAATGATACAGGAAAAACTGATGAGCAGTTATTTCAAAACCAAAACAAAACCATGATTGACAGCAAGGGCCTATAAACGCAGCTATTTGGGAGGTAGAGGCAGGAAGATAAACTCAAGGCTAGACTGGGCTTCTCTGGGCAACCCAGTGAGAACTTATTTCAACATTAAAGGATCTAGCTGAGTGGCAGAGCATTTACCTAGCAAGGTCCCGAGGGCCTGGGGTTGAAGCTCCTAGAGCAGACTGAAGCTTGACTTCATACACCCACGCATGCTGTCACGTGACTTTTCCCGTACAGTTTAGAAGGAAGAATTTTGCATGACTTATTTACCTTTACAAAAAAATGAGACTGTGGGATTTACCTAAGACAGGCCACCTTCTTGTACTGCTTGAAGCCCTAATTCCAGTTACATAGGAGCAGGATGTGGGTTAGACTAAGAACCGGAGACACCGCAGACTACATTTGTGTTCCCAGGCATACATTCGCTACAGCACAAACTTAAAGTGCTGACTTTTTGGTAAGGCCAATGAAAAATGAATTGCAGGAACCGCTTATTCTTGCATACCGTTTAAGCATTTTAACCCATGATCACACTTAAGACACACCAATTCCCTGAGTTTTAACACTTAGCCCCTTGGAGTTGTTTCCATGTGTCAAACAAGTTGAAATCTTTGTGTTCCTTTCATTTCCTTCTGTCAGCAAACACAAATGACCAGCTAACCAAACAACAGCAACAAACAAGTGAACAATGGGGAAGACTCAAGAGTTATAAAAGCAGGGAAGAGACAATTCTTACTCCCCTTTAGGGAAACTTTTTTTATAGCTTTCATACGATTTTCATACAAACTCAAAGCAGAGAACTTTGTAGCATGCTCATCCCTAGTTGGGGACACCTATATCACACCTCCTTCCTCTCCACCCTGAGGAAACATTACAGAGACCAGGAGGAAAGATTGTAGAAAGTGTTGGAGAGACTGATACAAAGTAATGCATCCAGACAGGAGAGGGCTGTCCCAGGCATGTATCCACAGCAGCTCTGGTTGCTTCCACAGATCTGCATAAGATGAAGCCAGTCGCATCCCATCCTGGAAGGTGGGGGCTATGAGCTTCTTTCTGTACCTGGCTGAGCAGGTTCCAGTGGATAATGGCTTTATAGAAATAGCTTATAGAAAAAGAAGAGGAGTATAGCATGTGTGTGGTGCACATTGGACAGTCACAGGTGTTGGTTCTTGCCCTCCAACTTGTTTGAGATGCAGGCTATGTTGTTCCTGTGCCTTGGAAGCCTAGGGACTTCCCATTACATGGAAGGGGTACTTGGATTACAGAAGCACACTCTTCCACCAGATTTTTCCCAACTTTGCATGAATTCTGAATATCTGAACTCAAGCTCTCACATTTATGTGGCAAACACTTTACCCACTGAGTGATTGTCTCCCCAGCCAAAATGGCTGTAACCCTTCACGAGATGGGGAAAAGATGGCTTGCAGTCTGGGGAAATGTCTGCCTGACAGGGACTGGGCGGATAAAAAGGAGACAGTAAAGCAGACATGAAGTAGTAAGTCTGGGCAGATGGGAATCAGGGACAAGAAGTCACTTGGAGATGCTGGAGACAGTATTCAAGAAGGAAGAATTGGTTGACTGTGTCCAATGTTTGAAAAGATGAGAATTGGCGGGAAATCACAGGATCTGACATTCTAGACCATCTCTAACTTCTAACACAGCTCTTCCTCAGATGGTGGCTGGGAGAAGAGATTACAGAAGAAGAGGAGGAGGAGAAGAAGAAGAAAGGGAAGGAGGAGATGGTGGTGGTCATATTATGACCAGAAATGGGGTGGGGGTTAATTACAGAGTCGAGGTAAATGTTTTTGTTAGGGTAGATGCGAGAGGCTTCTGAGTGGAAATGGACCAGTCAACGTGAGCACACCACAAAATGGGAACATGAGATCAGCAGCAAGAGACAGGCTGCAGAGGGCAGAGGAAGGGATGGGTAGGATAACAAGGACCAGTGGCAGGTAGGAAATTTGGCTCAGAGAGGAAGAGAAATGTCATTATCGTAGAGGTGGTAGGAAGGTGTTTTCAAGGCCTGGGTAGAATCAGTGACTTGACAAAGTCAAGTGCAGGAAGCTAAAGAGTGTTCATGCCGTGCAGTTAGGAGTTTCAGACACGGGACACAGAAAGTCAGGGAGAAATCCTGGGAGAGCGGACAAAGAGCTGACTTGGGAATCTTTCATGCTTTGCTCAGGAAGTTCTGTACCAGCCAACAACTGAGAAGATAAAAGATAAGAGTAACCCAAGATGGGGATTTCTTTGAGAAATACAAGAGCATCAAGGAAGCACATCAGACTACAGAACAGAGCAGGGACCGAGACTGTGGGGACTGGACTGCATTACATTATTGTCAACTGAATTACTGATTGGTTGAGCCGCCATGTCTCCCCACTTTTCATCTCTTCTTCCTTTTCTCTCTCCTTTCTTTTTCTCCTTTTTTCTCTTTCTCCTTCTGTTTTCTTTTCATTTATTGCTTTATTTAGCAATAATTACTGGATGATTTTATTATTTTAGGTATTTTGCAAGGTATCACATGGGCAAGGAAAAGTGACTTAAAATCTAGATAAGCTTATTTCCTGGTACTTTTCCTTTATTCTGTTACCATAGATACTTGGCTTGCTTAGGCACATTCTATTTGTATCAAAATGAATGTGTATGTGTGTAAGGATTTGTATCTATATAGTCATCTATGCTGTAACATCATCCATGTTTGCCACTCACATTGATTAATACAATTTTTCCCCACATAGTGGGTAATGGAAGCAGGATGCTGTGTAAGTGTGTGTGTGTGTGTGTGTGTGTGTGTGTCTTATTTTTAAAACCTTTATAGTCTTCACCCTGATGGCTGTGTGCCCAGCAGTGTTGCTACAAAATAGCCCTATAACTATTCATGAACCTAGGTGAGGAAGCATCCTAAAAAATATCCAGGGCATAGGGGAGAATGGATGAGGCATCCTGATACTTGAAATAGATTCTTAAGCAGAAAAAGGTATTTCAATACATAAATTGTTGCATATATGACAATATGCAAGTACAGAAGAAAGGAAGGATGGTAGAAAGAAAGGAAGCAAGCAAGCAAGAAAATCACCTTTTAACCAAGAAAATACGATTCAAACATATCTGAACTCATATTGGCATCACTGTGTTGGGGAAAGAAAGGTAAGTGGCCCAGCTCTGTGCTGCAAGTCTCCAGGCGGCTCCTGGAACTCCAGACTTGGAGAGACAGTATATAATATTTAAAAAGCTAGATTTTAATATCACCTTTTAAAATGTATATTTTTGAGTATCCTGTAGAAATTCAGCAAGTTTAAAGCACACCGTTGGCCTTAAACTGAAAATTGTGGCCCTTCCATATGACAACTGTGTCCTTGTGACCTTGAGTCAGGCTAAACTTTCTGTGCCTTTAAAGGGTTTCTTCACAAAATGGGATGAAATCATACCCTCTCCTGGGTCTGCCATGAGAAGGCTAAAATGTGAAGCACTTAGAAGAGAGCTGGAAAGGTCTAGAGATATGTTTAGCATACTTGTAAACACTCACAACGGGGGGATCAAGGGGCGGATTAACTTTAAACGTCACACTGTGATGCTGTTGAGCAAAATCATGCTGGTCTCTAGTCATAGCTATCCTGGGACTTGTGTGTCCCCATGGTGACTGTCTGGACATGGCTAGGAAATGCTGAAGCAGGAAGACCATGGAATCATGGTGAAGGTGGGCTATAGCATAACCTTATTTCAACAACAAAATTAAAAAAAAAACCTTAAATAATTGTATATTATTATACTTACAATAAATATTGGAATGCTAAATTAAAACTAACCATAGCTAATTTTAAAACAATTTAAAATTCTAAATTATACTTTGTTGTGCACTAGTCAGCTCAAGTCTTTAAAAAAATATCTTTTTAAAGACCAGAAATGGAATCTTGATTGGTGTGAGAGAATTTTAGATGAATCTTGGTCAATGGATGCTTGAGATTGATTGGACGCAAATGAAGCTAGCCATTGTCTTTAGCACCAACTAGCTTCTCAATTAGCATAGGCTATCTTGAGACAAATGACGCAGGACAGAGAAAGTGTACTAAAAAAGTACAAAATCAGACAAAGTAGAAAGTATAGCAAGTTTTTCTTTTTAACTTTAGGGTGATTAAATTCTTCCCAAGATACTTAGTATCTTCCAGCGGTCCACACCAGGGTTCAGTTGTTTTCATGAAATGAACCCTGGTGAGCTCAAAAATAAGATGCTGATTGTTTTTGTGCAAATTGATTAGCATAACATCACAGACGAACTCTGTATGCATGCAGAATTTAAAGTTGCCAAAAAAAAAAAAAGGCATTGCCTTGCTTTGAGGTTAGCCTTGTGTGTTTGGACACCATTGAACTGAGTTGTTCTGATACCAGACAATCAGTTCCTGTGAATATTACACATCTGATGACAAAGTGTAGCCATGCGGCTCACAAGGGAACACAGAGTGTTATTTACAGTGCGTGTTATAGAGAAGTTTGGAAGTAGATACTGTATGCAATATTTACAGTTTAACACGTGAGTGTACTTGACATATACACACACACACATATACACACATACATACACACACACACACATATCTGCTGTTTTTATTTTTCCCGATCTATTTACTGTAGACAAACATGAGGAAGATCCACTACTTTATTATAAGCACATAATGCACAGGAGAGGAGACATTTCGGGAGATTAAGGAGTACCTTAACAAAAAACGCCAACTAAGCCCATAGAGCGCTTTGAGCTCTCCTGACTGCTGAAACCATTTCAATCCACAAATCGATCTTGGCATACAGGACAAACAAAATGGCTCACTAAATTTGTGTAATTTTATCATGCATTTAAGACATTTTCTCAGTCAGCAAAGTTAACATTTGCAGGGCTCACTTGCTATGTGAATCTGAGCTAAGATGCAGCGAGAGAATGTGCCTATTTCCAGAACTTGCCCAAGGAATCTTGCTGCACCGGTGAACGCAGAGAAGTGGAATGGCGGGTCCTTTCGCAGCTGTGAGTATTTACTTACTCATTCCTTTTGTTCTGTACGCTGATGGTGTGCCCGTCACGGCAGGTGCTAGTTCAGGTGTATGAGGAATAAAGGTAAGCAAAACCAGGCACAAAATTTGTCTTCAGGTAGCAGAGATAGGTGCTAATCCCATTTTCACACTAATGCACACATGATACACGCGGTAAAGATAAATGATGTAAAACCATGAGGCAGAGAACCCTAAGATGCCTTGGGAGGCTTCTGTGGCAGAAGAGGTATTTCCAATAGAAACCTGGAAGTGTGGGGGTGGGGGTGGGACTTCTGTAGGGCCAGTGGAGCCAGAGTGGCAAATGGGTGTGGAGAACATTGGCTTATAAACCAGAAGGCCAAAGGCGTATTTCACTTAGTACCGTGACAGAATATCTAACAGAAGCAATGTAAGAGAAGAAAGGCTTATTTTTGGCTCATAGTTGGGGTGTTTCGAGGAATAGGAAAACAATGCTTTATTGTTGCGTGGTTTCTACCATGGCGGTGAGTGCATGCAGTAACTGGAGCATGAGGTGGCATTCCTGCACCTCGGGGGAGATCAATAGGACTGGGCTTAGAAGAGCACCGGTTATCTAAAGACCCATTTCTGATGCTCTACTTCTGGTACTGAGTCCACAAGTGCCAACGGTTCTACCACCTCTCCTAACAGCACAGCCATTTGCGGATTATTTTTCAAACTCACGAGCCCGTGGGGGTGTGTGGGAACATAATGAGTCTGGAGAATTGAAAGAGTTGGGGAGCTCAAAACCATTGGTACAGAGAGGCAACGGGGGTTTGGCGGGTGATGAAGGGTCCAGTATTAGTAGTGTTGGGGAGTGATGAGGATTTCATTTTTGCCCCCAGAGCAAGGGAAAACATTGGAAGGATTTAGGCTAGAGAAACCTTGATTGCATTTGTATTTTGAGATCATCACCCAGAATACAGCTTGCAACAACATTCAGCTCACTGGAAACGACTGTTCTCAACACAGAAGAAGCAAGAGAACCCGATAAACAGGATATAGCCATGAAGCAGAGAGAAAGATGATATGAGTGGAATGTTGGAGTTGAGGCTAGTGACAATAGTCCACAGACAATGCCATGTTCATATCTAACGTGCAAAACTTACAGAGTTCTGTTAATTCTGTTGGTAGTGAGCCCCAGAGTATTTCTATACATTTTAAAGTTGCAAAATCACTAAGGTTTATTGGCTACTCAAAGATAAACACTGCCATTAAACTAGTAAATGAGACCAGAAAATGATATTAATTTTGCTGGTTGAAATAACATTACTTAAATATTTCTCAGCCGAAACTTCAGTGAACTAATTTGTTTGCCCTGCTGTTATTTTTAATAACAAGCCTGATTTGCCGATTTGGGTTCTGCTCTCATCTTTTTAACTGCTGAAAGCAGCAGTGACGAAAATCGAAAGTTTGGACATCATATGCACACAAGATAAAGAAGACTTCAAACTTCAAGTCGTTTCTGGTGGGAAGAAGTTTTTTTTTTTTTTGGTTTTTCGAAACAGGGTTTCTCTGTAGCTTTGGAGCCTATCCCAGAACTAGCTCTTGTAGCCCAGGCTGGTCTCGAACTCACAGAGATCCGCCTGCCTCTGCCTCCCGAGTGCTGGGATTAAAGGCGTGCACCACCACCACCCGGCTGGGAAGAAATTTTTAACACAGTGTTGGAGGCTTTGAAAAATATGATTTCTGACTTCCTTCAGGAAGGTTTCAGTACTGAGTAAGAAAGTCCAGGAACCAAAGCCACCATTCCTCAGGAACTGAACCTACAGATGTGTGCAGTTGACTTTTATATGGATGCTGGGAATCCCAAATCCTGTCTTCGTACCTGTGTAACAAGGGCTTTGCCCCCTTAAGACCTCTCCCCAGCCACCAAAATTCAGTTTCTTATAAGGAAAACAGAGAGAAAAGAAAACAATGTATGACTTTAACATTTCTTTTGATAAAGAGTATGTTAGCTTCTTACAGAAAACGATTTCTCTTAGAGATCTTCATTTAACTTTTTTTTTCTGACCTTAGAAGTAATTTTTTGGTTTTGGGACCAAATCTATACTTTATATTTAGTATTTTCTTCATTGTTAATAAAACACTTTGAAGTAAAGCATATACTCATGAGAACATTACTGTAAAATTCTCTCTTAGAGTAGAATAAAGCAATTTAATAGTACAATAGTGGTAAAATTAGTTCCCTTGATAGAAAGAGCTTATATTTGAGACCTATGTAACTCCATTACCTCCGTAGTCCTCGAATGGCTCCGAGTTCTTTTATTAATAACACACCACATTCATGAGAGGACACACCCATAAATGATAATTACACTGAAATTTGGACCTGGGATTTGTACAAATAATAAAAATTTTTTTTGATCTTAAAATACAATACACTTTCTTTGTGGTGCATTGTCCACAAAATATCCCCTTGGCACGAAATGCTTAAAGCACACACAGACAAATGAACAAACCTCTTTCCCCGATTCCAGCTAGAACCTGCTGAGATACAATTTTCCGTGCGCAGGGCGCCAGCGATCAGTCACAGGCACTTAAGCTCACCGGTGTCATAAACCAGAAGGGTCAGTCAGAAGTTCCTCCCTGGGACATAATCTATGTCCAAAATTTGCCTGGCAAACAGGGTAGTTCTAATAACTTTCTTCCTTCCCCCCCCTCCACTCCAGATACCCAAGTCCAATGCGTGGGGGGTGGGGCGGGGAAGCAAAACAGGAATTGCACGAAGGCAGCTGTAGCAAATGGCTTTTGGTCCATATTCACCTTTCCGACATAGTCTCGGATCCTGCAAGCTTCCATCAGTATAAAAGCTGTCAAAACTTGTAGCAGCGACGCCCCCCCCCCTCACCCCGCACCGCAATTTCAAGTGTCTGACAATAGAGCTGTGAAGTACTTTTGTAGTCTTTCATGATGTGTGGAGTCGGGTGTTGTTAGCCGTAAGTGGAGAGGCAGTAGTTACAAAAAAAAAAAAAAAAAAAAAAAAAAAAAAAAACCAAACCAAACCAAACCAAACCAAAACTTTTCAAAGAGTACATTTTCTTAAATAAATGAACCCGAGGAATAACTTTCATACGATGTTTTAAGTGCTATTTCAAAGCCCCAAATAAGCTAGAACAAACAAACTGACCCCCTCATCTTGACCTAAATTATTGCTTAAACAAAGGTACACAGTACTCACTTACATGAAAGGCAATTAGGCCTGCTGCCGACAGCGCATCTGCTCAGGGCACGCTTTTATATTCGCAAAAACAAAAGCGTTTTCCTTCCCTTTGTGGTTGTTTCCTTTCCTTCTGCCACTTAGCCGCTATCCACCGAGGGTCAGGAATGTTGTTTAAAAATTTTAAGTTATTTGGGTGGAGGGTTAGTATTACTGTAATAATTCTTGGAGTATGTTTCTGTTTTAGTATTGAAACTTTATTGTAAATTGCTTGAAAACAGAAAACGTCGGGCCGTGAGATTAGCCACCCCGTAAGTCTGTACATCTCCCTGACTTTTATACAGTTCGAGCGGCCATTCTGAAGATGGGGAGCCGCGCAGTGCATTTCCACATTCACTACCAATTGTCTGTTTCCACGCTGGTTTCTGATTTGTACTTTGAGCCCCAAACCCCATCGTGAAGTTCAGAATTTGAAAATTGGTCAGGAAGGGAGTGACTCTTTTTCCTTCTCTGGAGGGCCTTGTGAACAAGCTGGATTTTGAAAATGCAAATGAAAACAATGAACTGGAAACCCCGGGCAGGGCTGCTTACACTAAAATGTGGATTTATTGTTTGTTAGCCTGGATACCTTTTTCTAATCCATGTCTCCTGTCAGGCTAAGTGCTCAGTGAGGCTGTAGACGGTCTTTTTTTTTTTTTTCTCCTCTGTTTTCTTTATTAGAAAGCTGCTCCAATGCCTTTATGGTAAGAATTTAATAGAAAGAGTGAAAGATAGGCTATTATTAGCATTTTACTTTTCCCCCTTATATTTATTTATTCGTCAAATATTCACTCTCTACCCTACAAATACTCTTTTTAAATAAAAAATGTAAAGTTTCTTCTTGACGTTTTCATACAAGAGTACAATATATTTTAATCGTATCTCCTTCCCCTCCCAATTGCCATGCTCCCATACATGTCCTTCTCAAATTCATACCCCTTCCTCCTATTCCTGGCAGAACATTGGCTGATGTGGTCCTTCGAAGGTAGCCATATTATTATGTGTTGATGGGTGCATCATCCCTGTCGTGTCTGGGAGACAGTATTTTTGCAGCAGTGCTACTGGTTCTCCGGTTCATACAACTTCCTGCCAACACCTTCACAGTGTTCTCGAGCCTTGGGTACAGGGACTGTGTTATGGAGGTCCCATGTAATGATAGACATTCCTCAGTTATTCTCCACACTTTGACCTGGCGTGGTTCTGTAGAAGCCTCTGTCTGCTGCAGAAAGAGGCTTCCACGATGAGGGGTAAGAGCTGTGCTCACCCGTGGGTGTCAACGCTGAGTGTCTTTGAAAGTAGCTGGATACAGTATTAGTTTAGCAACATCATAGGGTAGGTTCTCTTCTTGGATCTATCCCTGTTTAGTCCCCAGATTCTTGGTGTCCATCCCCAGATTATTGATGAGGTTTATAGTACCAGGCATTGAGTTCCTGTCTCTGGAGTTGTCCTTAAACTGTTGGTTACCTCCAAGATACTACTGCCACACTCACACTGTTAGACATATCTTGCTCACCAGTTCTTATTGTAATTCTCAGGATTTATCACTGGGTAGGAATGGGATAACTTTTCTCCTCTTGCAGATTGCACAGCTCTTTCCAATTCTATGATCGCTAGCTACCTTAAACATTCTTAGGAGACAGGGTCAGAGTCATTAACGAGGGAAGCTCCACTCTTCGTTTTAGAGTACCATTCTTGGTTTTATAGTAGAAAAAGTCTAAATGACTTTACAGCCAGAAGACAAATGAATTAAATGGAGTTTGAGAAACAGTCCAATAAACAAGAGTGCTTGTCCTGAATTCACCAAGACCTGAGTTCAAATCCCTAGCACCTATGGAAAAAGACAAGTGCAAAGTGCGGTTGGATGTGCCTATAATCCCAGACTTGGGGGGCAGAGGGCAGAGATGAGTAGATCCCAAAAGTACAGCACAGCAAGAGAGGTGGAAGGGAAGACGAGCATTTGATTCTGTAGGTAGAGACGCTACCTTAAGGCAATAACTTCAGAGTAAGAGTAATAGAAGACAGTTGATGTCCTGCTCTCACCTCCACTGCTCCTGTACAGGTGTGCACACTTGCACAATAGCAGGCATGTACTGTGTACACACAACACACACACACACAAACACACTACCAAGTTTGGTCACCACTTTTGATAGGAAAGAATGATAGTCTTTGGAGGGTATAACAGAATTTCTGGTGAATTTGGGTGTATTTTTAAGCTTTTCTGTTTTTGTTTTGTGTGTGAAATGATAAATAAGTAGACATACTAGGTAGAAGTTTGCCAGTGAAGAAGGAGGTTCACCATGAGCTAAGCTTCTGCATGGATTTTATTGGTGTGGAAAAAAACTCTCAGGACCCTTTGGTGAACAGGATGTGGTTTCAGGCAGGGTTTGGGGCTGGAGAGATGGGTAGATGGAACCTTAAAAGCCAACACGAAACTGATTTTGTAATCTTACCTTGGTAATTATAGAAAACAAGTGGCAGATGTAATACTGGAGACTGCCATGATTGGCATCAAGTGACAACTTTGGGGGTTTGCTTTTAAACATAGCTAAGTATATGTGCATTGTTCCCAAGGCCCCACGAGATGCATGTTTCATGGACAGGGGAAGCTAAGACATTTTCGAACAGAGCTGGTTAGCGATACTTAGCTCCATGTAGTAATTAGCACAGCTAATTTGCTGGCTCTCTTTAGGCAGCCAAGTCTCGTGTAACCAACCAGAAAAACTTAAGTAAATATTTTTATACTACAATTTTTCCCATGGAAATAAGGTCAAGACTAGAGGCAAAATGTCTATTTGATTTTTCAAGGCTTTCTCTGATCTCATCTTTTCTTAATAGGACTAGCATATGTAAGTAAGTCATTTCTATTGCAAACACCATAGAACTTGGTCATTGTGGCTGTAGTCATGGGATGGGCATTGCTTGTGCTGAACAATAAAGGAGAGAGCATCCTTAGCATCTCGTCTACCTCCCCCAGTGTAGGCTTCAGTGAGCTTTGGATGACAGAGGGCTTGCCAACGACACAGTTTGCCAAGAAGTAGGCCACCAGAAAACAACAAACATGCTCATCTGACTCAGAGAATTCATTTACTTTTCCAGCAATTTAGAGAGTAGAGGGTAGATCTCCAAAGTAAGTAGGGTACCAGGCTGCCATCACTGCACTCCAATAATCAATTTAAGGATTGTATGAGAGCAGTTTCAGAAAGGGAGTAATATCACAAACCAGATGGTAACTCCATCCTACATCAAAATTAAGTCTGCATAAGGATGTTCCATTACATTCTCAACATGGTTTGCTTTTCACAGTCCTTGGAGGTGGTAGATGTTTGTGCCATGTTTTGACCCCTTCACTCACTCACTGGGCCATTTGGGAAACTGTCTCAAGACTTCTGCTCCTTTCTAATGTAAAGAACATATAATATTTACAGGAAATGTCATAGTATCAAATGAGATATTGCACAACGTCTGGCATGAGGAAATGGCCAGCAAGTACTAGCCATTATTGTATCCCCAGGTACGTGATAACTTGTGGATTTTGCTTCCCTCATTTACGCCCCTGTTCCGAGGAAGAGTCAAACTGTTAAGTCAATCTTATTTACAGAGTACAGAGAGTCTCTTTTTTTTGGTTTTTCAAGACAGGGTTTCTCTGTGGCTTCTGGAACTAGCTCTTGTAGCCCAGGTTGGCCTCGAACTCACAGAGATCTGCCTGCCTCTGCCTCCTCAGTGCTGGGATTAAAGGTATGCGCCACCACCGCCCGGCTTCTGGAACTAGCTCTTGTAGCCCAGGTTGGCCTCGAACTCACAGAGATCTGCCTGCCTCTGCCTCCTCAGTGCTGGGATTAAAGGTATGCGCCACCACCGCCCGGCTTCTGGAACTAGCTCTTGTAGACCAGGTTGGTCTTGAACTCACAAAGATCCACCTGCCTCTGCCTCCCGAGTGCTGGGATTAAAGGCCTGTGCCACCACCGCCCGGCCAGAGTACAGAGAGTCTTAAAGCAGGAATTGCTTCATCAGTGTGAAGAACTGCTAACAACACAATGGAGGATTTCACTTAGGCTGGGCCAATATTATCATCTTCATTATGTAAAGGTCAGAGGGAAGAGGGAAGCCAAAGTCACTGGTCAAAGAAGAGCAGAAGTTCAGATTGGAACACTGTCTTTCCGTAGTTCTTGGTGTTCGGTTGGACAAAGGCTCTCAGGAGCAAATAGTCCCCATCCATTCCAATCAGTTCAGACAGGCCAAATGATTGTAGCTCAGCCAATTCCCTCTCTCCCATTCAGCTCACACTCCTGAGTTAAGCAAGTAATTAACAAAACAAAATACTACAAATTTCTGAGATAGTGGTATTGGCTAATCAGAGGGGACGGCTGCAGAGGATGGACGGCAAAGAATTCTCTTAGCAGAAATCTACTACATAGAGGATAGAGAGAAAGTTACCAATTCAATATCATAGCACATAAATTAATTAATATCGAAAAATCCCAAGAAGCATCCCTTACTAGTCTAGATCTAAGCAGTACTTTATCTGGTTCTACAAATAAGCCCTCACTTAGAATTAGATATTCCCTAGCTTCAAATGAGTGCGGCAGCACTTTCGGCTCCAGGGAAATAGACAATGAGCTTTCAGACCTCACCGTAGGTTTCTGGGGTTTGTGTTATCATTTGATAGGATAGCATAAGCTCCTTACCTTGCTCTGAAGCGCTAAGACCTGTGTTCTGTCTTTCTTTCCCTCTAAAGGCATCCAAAATAAATCCTAAAGTGTGATTTAGTTTGTGAAGTAGCAGAAGGAAATTGTCTTAGTCAGTCTCTCTAAGAATGCTGGTGGCCTCAGAAGACGTCCCAGTTTGGGTATTCATGTACTTTTGTTATGCAAATCGACACTATGACAAATTACAGGATTTAAAAACTCCTTTCACATGGGTATTATACAAGGTAGGAACCAGGATAAAAATCCCTTTAAAAGCTGACATTGTTTTATTCTATCCTATTATACTTTATTCCATCTTAGGCTTCTACGTAAGGCTGGGAGTGTGTATGTGTGCATATGCCTGTGTGTGTTTGCTAGTGTTTATGTTTGTATGAACATGTGTGCATATGTGCATGTATGTGCATGTGTGTACATGTATGAGTGCTGTGTCTGTATTTTGCACAATTAAATCAATGAATCAAGAGTTTATTGTAAAGAAATGACTCATGAAAATCATATTGTCCTTTCTGAGTGAGCTAAACATTATATTCATGTAAAAATTCATGTTATGCTTCTCTTATGGTCCAGGAAAGAGTCCCTTTCCATATGCATAGCAGCAAACTGATTTCTGGTCCAGGAAAAAGTCCATTTCTGTATGTGTAGCAGCAAGCTGATTTCTTTTATCTTTTTTAATTTATTGAAAAAAAAACCCAAAATTATCTTTTCTCATTTTATATGGCAAATCCATTTCCCACTCACTCCCCTCCTCCTGCTCCCTCCATCTCCCCCCCCCATTCATTATGCTGAACATGGTATCCCTCCAGGGAGAATGGGTTCCAAATAGCCAGAACAAGCAGTAGGGTCTCACTGCCAGTGGCCCCACAGTCTGCCCCAGCCATATAACCGATAGAGCAGAAAATTCCAAAAGTTCTCAACCTTCCCTTGTTCTGAGCTGGGAGTTTTCTGCTTCCCTTGGAGGCAGACCAGGAGGAACATAGCAGGGGGCTGCAGGATAGCCTGGGTGAGGAGTGAAGGGCTCCAGGAACAAGGGCAGGGCAGAGCAGCACAGAGCAGGGCTGGTGGCTAGAAGGGGAGCACAAACTCAGCTCTGAGTCCAAACTTGCTCTGGGTTCCAAACCAGCAAAGGGCCCACATGCACATGGCCTGGTGGTGTTTGGAAGGTGTGTCAGTCATAAAGACAAAATCGAGAGCATCATGGGGGGAGGGGATAATGATTTTATGACTTCTAGTAAGGGAAATCCAGAAAAAAAAAAAAAACCTGAAATTGAACGAACCATTAGTACTGTTTTAAGACCTTAAATTATTAGTACTGTGATTTGTATTATATCCTGACATTAAAAGTGGTTGTTCTTTATTATTATTACACAAAATAAATTAATGTTGAGAAAACAGTCTAAAGTAAAAAAAAAATCAAATTTGAAGGTTAGTTCTTTACAAAAAAAAAAGTAGTAGGCCAGGGTAACTTAGGGGTAGAGCATTTGCATAGCATGCCCTGGAGTTAAATCCCTGACACCACTACCCCAAGAAAACAAACAACCAAATAAAAACCCAAAACAGCAAACAAACAAACAAAAAACCCCAAACAAATACCAGCAAGGAAAGCAGCAGGAGACATTCCTTAGTGGCCTGTAGTTCTCTGTCTTTGGGTTGAGGTCTTTGGGCTTTCCCCAGTCTTGTCAGCTTATCTAATGCTGGGTGTGGCTCTGATTACAGGGAACTAACAGAATGCCACCAAGAGCTGGAGAAATAGTCTTACTCAGGGAAGAGTGCACCAGTTGGTTATCTACTACAAAATCATTAGCCCTGAAAATGTACATAACAAGTTACATATTACAGGCTGAGCAGGTTGTATTTATATATGTAAGAATATATAACATATATGTAATAACAATTCATGAAGAAAGGGGTCATGAATTAGAAAGAGAGCAAGAAAGGGATGAGAGGACTTAATTCATAAGCAGAAATTATGAATTATACTATTATCTCAATAAATATATTTTTTAAATACCTTTAGATTGTTATTGAGAATATCAATTTCAGAATAAAGCTGTATTTAAAAGCTTAAAAAAGGAACAAGACAAAAACACACCAATAAAAAAATTCCCCAGAACTTAAAACAAAACATTAATTTTCTATATGTGACTGGCATATTATTGGTGAAGGAAAGAACTGCTTACAGTTTCTGAGGTTTGAATTGAATAATGTGGTGAGCACTTTGGACTCTCCCAGTGGTGTGGGACAATTCTGTCAATCATGTTTTAAATAAACGCTGATTGGCCAGGCAGGAAGTATAGGCGGGAAAACCAGACAGGAAGTAGGTGTGGCGCAAGGAGAACAGGAGAAATTGGGAAGCAGGAAGCTTCCCTGGGATTCCTGCGCAGATCTCCAAAGAAGCAGCATGTGTCCCTGTCCCAGCTGAGAAAAGGTACCGGCCATGTGTCTGGCTTGGATGGGAACAATGGGTTAATATAAGTTATGGGAGCTGGTAGGAAGACTGAGCTAATGGGCCAATCAGTTGATAATCTAATGTAGACTCTGTGTGATTTTCTGTGGGGCTTGCTGGCTGTGGGGTACTGGGCGGGACAGAAACCCCAACAAGCGAGCCAGCCCTCATGTTACATCCCAGGTAGTTCTAATATCTTGCTAAGTAAATCAAAGTTTCCTAAGAAGAACAAAGAAGGCAAGAATGTTGGTAGCGGTTCTTAGAACATTCTCTAGATAACAACTCAACCTTTAATTATTCTCTTCTCAAAATTCCCACGGAAGCCAACCAGCCAGAATGCCCTTGGCGTCAACTCCAGGTCCTTAGCGGGGGCATCAGTGGAGATGATGGGTTGCGCAAGGGACTGTGGGAACCACCTCTACAAAATTGTCCTGAGCCCCAAAGCTTGACTCACCCACGAAGATTCAGAAGCAGCGCTGTGTTCCCGTGAGCTTCTTTAGAATTAAGCATGATTTTGTAAAAAGAGAAAAGCATCTGACTTTGATACCTGTCGGCCAGGTAATCTCTAGTTCCTCAGAGATGTACCAAAAACCGGAGTAATTTAGGTTGTGAAGAAAGACTAGACACACATACATACTAATACATTTGCTGCACAGCCAGCTTCCAAGGTCATACTTCAGTCATTCGAACCCATGCAGCCTGGTAGCATGAGTGTTTTGTGCTACAGGGAAAAGCTCGACACAGTCCATATTAAACTGACCATCAGAGAGGGATCGCCACCTCTCAGGTCTGTCACCTGGCTGAAATGATGTCAGCTTCCCAAAGTAACCAGCGATGGAGTAATTAAAGTGTTCCCCAATATAAGCCAAATGACATGTAGGATTAGGTTAATAGATTTTTTTTTAAAAAATTTTTGCTGCAAATATCCATAGTTTTATCTAAGGGACTGAAGACAAAATATGACAAATATGGTCATCTTTAAAAATTAAAATTATGAATTAAAGAATGCAAAACACTAAAATTTCCAAGGTTTTGAACACCTGCAAAGGAAATGACTGTGCTTGGTGATGGCTGCCATTTTATGAAATCCAGTAGGAAGTCCAAATGGAGAAAAACAAAGATGTTCGCGTTGCTATTTTTAAGTGTGACTTTTATTCCTCCCCTTGATATTAACATCGTAATAAGCCAAAGGGGGATTTGAGGAGCTATAAGACCACCTGGCTGCCATTATGCATAGCTGGGCCCTCAGTCATCGCTGACAACTAAACAGCCTTTCTAAGAGGGTGGAGGGCAGCTGGTGGTGGTCCCCAAGGGGCCTGGGCTACACACACAGCCACCAGAGTTGGTCCTCCTGGCATTAGCCACCAGGATAAAGGTTTCCATGGACAGTCATTCTGATAAAGTAGAAAGGAAAAGTTGTGTGTGTGTGTGTGTGTGTGTGTGTGTCGGGGGGGGGGTTTCCTCTTGCTCCCCTTTTGAAAATCAAGCACATTTGACGAGGGAAATACGTAAGCAAATGTACGGCTAAGGGTTTTCTGTTACTTAGTTGAAACATCTCAAATGGCGTTCTGTCCGTTGCTCAGAAGATTTCTCCTCATTTTGGACGTTGCATTCAGAGCAAATCCAGCCAGGATTGGCGTGCTTGGTTCGATAAACTTTACCATTAATTAGACATCTCCTTAGTCTCTGGGCATGTCAGTTGGAGCCGTTGATCCCTCCTCGCTAGGCCTTTGGTCCCACAGCAGGCTCGCTGAGCTTGGAGACTTCTGCTGACTCCTCTGCCCCCTGTGCACCTCATTAGGATGGGCTTCCCAGAGTTTAGCGCGGCTAAACGCCTCCCCTGTGCCCCATCCATTCCGCTGCAACCTATTTGTTTGGTTTCTCATCTCAGGATCAGCTTGCTGGTGCCTTCCAACATGACAATTAGCTAATTTAATAAATCTAATTGAGTCCTATGAGCTGCTGCGAGAGAGCTGTAAGAGCGGCCTGCCACCGCCTCTGGGTCTTCCTTTCTCCTCTTGCGCGAAAATCTACACTTGAGGAAATGGGAGAAAATGAGCTCCCTTCTGTTTCTAAAATGGAAAATGAATTTCAATTCTTTCCGAGTCAGCTATGACTGACTAATGGTGCCAGCTTATATGTCTCTGGTAAATAAGGACCATCAAATGCATCTAGAATGTTTCGGAAATGACCCATTCGTGGTGTTACTATGGGCCCACCGATGAAGGCCGTATATCTGCTCTCCATGCTTTGTGTGATAGGCGAAGAGGCTAATAGAAAATAGACACCAGATTGTTAGTTTTATGAGGTGATAATTTTTTAAAAACTTATTTTAGAGTACCAGAGTCTTCAAAGTTATGGGTATGGAATATATCTTTCATGGAGACTGGTGAAGCTCTTCATTAAAGTCAAACATATCTGCAGAAAAAAAAATTGGCCTCTACTGGTGAGATCATTGTACCTAGGCTGTTTGTAGAGATGAGCCTACAAGATTTTCTCTGATCCTCAGAGCTTTTCCTCCCATGGAAGTTTCTCTCAGTTCTGCCTGGAGGACCAGAAGTCTGCAAGCTGTTGACAGGAACATAGGAGGAGAAGGGGCACGTTGGAATAAAGCAGAACCAAAGGAAGAAAGTGCACTGGTCAGAAAGGAAGCACACCCTGGGATGGGACGAATGTCCAACACATCCAAAGTGACAGAGCTGATGGTGTCCCCGAACTGAAGCTTCCTGGGGCAGTTGAAATAGAATTTGAACAAAGCAACATGGCTACACAACCAAGAATGACCCATGAGAGGTAGCTTGGGGAAAGGCATTTAATTTGGTTTTATAAAGCTCAAGGGGAAAAAAACCAGTGTCAGCATTAAGTCACGAATGGGCTCTTTAGCCACTATTTCAAAGAGGACAGACAACCTCCAACCCTCCATGAACTTAGTTCTCACACAGCAGCAGCGTGAGACTGGACGACTTTGTATGCAGTTAACATTTTTGCTTGTCTCTAAGAATGCCCACTATTCATTGAAAAAGAAATGTGGAGAACTGACATCATGGAAAGCAAATTGATGGGAAGTTTATTAGAGAGGCTGATGATATAAAATATTGTGAGTTTACGTGATAGTGAGGGTTGGTGAGATGGCTTAGTGGATAAAGGTATTTTTTTCCCACAAACCTGGTGAGTTAGAACCCTGGAATTCATGTAAAGGTGGACGAAAGCAACTGATTTCACAAGGTGGTCTTTTGACCTCCTCATGAGCACATGAGTGTCCCCCACCATGTATACACACACCTGACTGGTTTTGGAAACCACAATGCAGTCATAATGGACATGCAGAAGCCAATGTAGCTCAAACCAAAGTCTGGGCAAGGTGGGCAGGGAACACATGGTACAGAGTACTGTATTTCAGGCTGAAATTTCGGGGTTTATGAAAAACCATTAGGAATGTGCACATGGGACTATCAAGCTATGATTTGCGACAGCGCAGATGATGGCCTGGAGAGACGCAAAGTCAGATGTTAGGAATCCAGAAAAATCTAAGAGACAAATAGGGAGAGGGCAATGGCAAGACACAGGGAAGGGGCCTGAGTCTAAGAAATCAATAGGGAGTGAAATTAGTGACTCGGATAGGAGAAGTGAGAAGGGGGAGGTGTTGGGCAGGGCTTCTGCTTCTACGGTGTACAGCTTCAAGTGTGTGTGGTGTCTGTCAGCCAAGAAGGGGAGAATGGAGGAGCATCAGTGTTTGAAGGGGAAGATTATGTCCTCGGTTTTCATCTTCATCGAGATACAACCGGACATTTTCAAGTGTGTAATTGGATTTCCAAGGAGATGTCAAGGTTATAAGGACGTATTTCAGATGTAGGTTAGGCAGTAATTATAGTCACCGGCATAGATGCCATTTCCGTGGGAGCATGAAGACATTTCAAATACCACGTCAGTCGAGCACGGAAGGATAACTCTGTGAAGTGGTTGGAGAAGAGGCCGCTGACAGCTTAGTGTGATGTGGAAGGCAGCGGTCTTGCAGAAGCCAAGACACACATGCTAAGGACTGTGAGGATTCACATGAACTCAAAACATGTTGACTGGTTTTAGTATGTTCAGGTTCAAAGTCTCCATTTCTTACCAGGACGTACAGGAACATACTAACAAACTGAAAGGTTTTTGTTCTTGTTTTCACTTCCTGTATTATACACTGAGAATACAGTATGATTTTAATAAAGCATAGCATAATACTGTGCCTATGAAATTTGATATTATTTACTCTGCTAAAAGCATTAGAAAACAAGAGAAAATATTTAATATGTTGCTGAATATCAAACCTGCGCTTAGGATAACAATCTATACTATACTATTTTTTGGTTGCAAAGTCATATTTGATTTAGCTCATTTTAAAGTGCAGCATTCTAAAAAACTATACACACTTGAATTGTTTATTTTTTAGTCAAAAGTTATTTAATTCTTTATGCATTAGAATATGTATATTTACTTGATCTGTATATAAAAATGTCAAGTATTCATCATTTATATTTTGACCATTCCTATAAGGCTTATTTCTACTTCTAATTTTTCATTTTAGCATTCATATGTAAATATATGGATATATGTATGTGCATATGTATTCAGAAGAATTTTTAAGCATAATATGAGTTTTTCTTTTCCAAAGTAAAATTTAACTTGATATTATGTTTAAAAGAATAAAACAATGCTTCATTATACTTTCATAAAGAACAATTTTTATTAAGTCTTAAACATTTCTGACTTGAGCTAACCACCATATAATTATTGACCCAGTATCTTTCACATTTCTTCATTTATAAAAATAGATCTTCTTTTCAATGATATTAAGATAACAAGACTAAGAGCAGATTAACACTTAAAACACCTGATAATTCTTCCTCAATGTTCTTGAACAAGGTGCATAAAAACGTGTGAAATATCTAAGATGGAACAGTCGCCTTAGACATGGTCAGTGGTTCTTAGATATTTGAAAGACTCATAAAACGCAAAGCCTTCCTAAGGCAGAAGGAATGACAGGAATAAGAGAAAGAGGGACAGGCTGAGAATCCATTCTTCCCTGCACCAAAAAAAAAAAATTGTAGCACTTGGCATCTGCACTGGCTGACAATCACTAGTGAGATGTAGGGTCCTTGTCAACCACGATTGCACAGTGAGATGTAGGGTCCTTGTCAACCACGATTGCACAGTGAGATGTAGGGTCCTTGTCAACCACGATTGCACAGTGATTGAGTAACAAGAACACAAAGTCAGTGCTGTGTTACTTGTGCATTTAACAGTGAAAGACCTACTTAAAATCACTTAGAAAAAGTCAAGTGGTGGGAGAACCTGTAGCACTATCTAAAATTTACTTAGCTTAAGACATATAATTATGAGATATTTTACAATGAAAATATGTATCTATATTTAATTCATTTTAAGCTGGTGATCCATGGACCTACCTGTATGTGAAGTTATCTCATTTCAGATCATTGGAAGGAATTATCGACTGTATCCTTAGACAACAATATTTCAAATTGTACAAAAATGTGGGTAGTCTACATGCTTATACCGATTTATAGTTTATTCTCTTCAAGGACCCTGATGGTATGGGCATGAAATATAATTGTCACTAGGAAGGTGCCGAACTACAAGAAAGTAAATGTGGTAATTAGTCATCAAGAATCCCTGCTGGCTCCCAGGTAGAGATCGTGCTTAACTTAGCTGCATGCTATGCGTATAGTAGTGGTATTTCCAGAAATACCTATTGTTCAAATCCCGAGTGGTCCTCCAATTAAACAGGTAACCAACATATCTCATGTGTGGCAGTTGATTGAGTGACAACTGCTATAGACGCTCAGGTATGCCCATATCGGTGTCAGCCTAAATCTAATGTTCTCCTACGCAAGAAGGGCCAACCAGAGGAAGAGTCGAGGGCAACTTGAGATTTTTCTGCCACAGCTGAGAATTAAAACATGTTTTCAAGTGCAGGCTGAGTGAAAATTTCTCAGTAGTACGGATGTCGAAGCAGAGACCTCAGAAAGGACAGATGGCCTTGCCCACAGAAAGGAACACCCCCACATCTCCAATTCCATATTTTATGATTAGAATTATTAGCACAAGTGTCAGTTTAGTTTCTCTCAATAAGTTCATCCATGATATAAAGACTCAAGAGGAAAATCCAAGTTAAACCTATAATTATTCATTGAAACAACTGTTAAGAACTTGGAATAAGACAGGAGCCCACCCCTGGAGAAAAGCAGTACTAATGACAGAGAGACCAATCCAGAATGTTGGGCTTAAAACCAAGTGAGTCTCCTGGTACCCCCACCCCCAACCCCAGAACAGGCTTAATGAAGAGTTGAACACAGGTAAGACCTAATTCAATGAGAAGCAAGAGAAACAGGAGGAAACACAGCCATAAAGACCATGAAAATGAAAGGCAGCCGGTTTGAGGTCTTTACTGAGTAGGTGGAGAAATCCCGCCTTCCCCCAGGCTTCACTGATCACCTGAACCCTTGAGCATCCGCAGCTTCCTGGGAACTACCAAGGGATGAAGTGAAGCAATTGTACTCTGCCTCCGGAAAGGATCTCCTCTCTCTGTAAGGGTCCTGTTTCTGGTACAGATCTCTTCTGAGAAGGGTTGAGGTTGCTTTGGGAGGCATTGTCATGTCTCTCCTAGTCTAAAGGAACACAGTGAACATTCCCCTATGACAGGTTGATGGCGAGAAGTTCATTTGGAATTTGGGAAACCGACAATGATGGCGCCACCACTGCCCGGCGACAATCATGTCTTTCTTTGTAGGATAAATAAGCACTAAAAGCCTTCTTTAAGGATGCGTGGTTGTGAAAGCATGATTCGTTTTCTCCAGGCGTCTGCAGCAAAACATGAATGGAATCCAATGGCGCAATCATTGAGCCACTTTCTCTCTTTCTTCCTTTTAGAAATACTTTATAATTTGCAGATTGAATTAAATGTACTAACTAGTTTTAGGGAAGGCTGTTTTCACTTTTGATGTTTCTTTTTTCTCTGAATTTCTCACATGGATATCCATAGTTGCCCACATTCTTTTAAGGAACGTAGTGTGCTTTTGAAACATGCAACTAAATTCTTTAAGTTGTTCATCAGTGTTTACTATGACAATCATGTCTTTCTTTTTTTTTTTTTTTCTTTTTTGTTTTTTTGTTTTTTGTTTTGTTTTGTTCTTTTGGCTTTTCGAGACAGGGTTTCTCTGTGGCTTTGGAGCCTGTCCTGGAACTAGCTCTTGTAGACCAGGCTGGCCTCGAACTCACAGAGCTCCACCTGCCTCTGCCTCTTGAGTGCTGGGATTAAAGGCGTGCGCCACCACTGCCCGGGGACAATCATGTCTTTCTTTGTAGGATAAATAAGCACTAAAAGTAGCAGTCAATGAAAGGTTGACTAAGTAGTATTTATTAAGTAGTATTATATTGGAAAATAATCCCTTTGCCTCTGATAGAAACAGACTTTATAAGAAAGTTTTGGTTCTGCGTCTTGCAATGAACTTGGAATGATTTACCACATATAAGCAGTTTCTGTTTAGTAGATGGCTGCTTTCTGTTTTGGTAACAAAATATCTGACAGAAATGAATTTATGGGCGGAAGAATTTATTTTCCCACACCATTTTGAGAGTGTCCAGTCTATCATAGGGGAGACAGTGTGGCAGCAGTCTGACGAGGCTGCTTGCTCATATCTGAATGGGTCATGAGAGAGTGGCAGCAGGCTCATGAGGCTGATTGTTCACATGTTCATGGGACAGTGTGACTGCACGCTCATAAGACTGCTTGTTCCCATGTGTGTGGGCCAGGAGAGAGCATGGCAGCAGGCTCATGAGGCTGCTTGTTTACATGTGCATGGGACAGTGTGACTGCACGCTCATAAGACTGCTTGTTCCCATGTACGTGCACCAGGAGAGAACATGGCAGCAGGCTCTTGAGGCTGCTTGCTTATGTCTGGACGGGTCAGGAGAGGTTTGAATATTTGTGCTCAGTCTGTGTTTTACCTTTTTTTGTTTTTTTGTTTTTTTCAGTACAGTCTGGGCCCCCTGCATATAGTGATGATGTCAACATTCAGGGTAGGTCTTCCCTGCTCAGTTGACCCTGTCTGGAAACTTGCTGGCAGACACCGTCCCCCAAAATCCTTTTCATTAACGCTCTCTATGTGTGTTATAAATAAGCCCATGAGATTCACAGTGAAGATGAACTTCCCTCAGTGCGAAACCAAAGTTGAAAAGCCACATTCCTGTTGAGCAACTGTGCATACTTAGAAAATAAGGAACAGAGGCCATGTCTCCTTCTGCCAAGACAAATGGTAGCTTCATATGACCACCCATACTTGCTAACCATGCTCTTTTGTGTTTCTTCAATGGCCAGCCAATTTTGCACATTATTTTTCTTTTCATATTTAAAAACACCAGGATCCATTAAGTGAGGAAAAATATTTATAGGCACTACCTAATGCTGAACTGATTGACCACAAGCAGGTTCTGCAACAGGATGAAAGGAGACTTTGTAGAGCGCCGTTGGAACATAAACTGCCTTTGTGGGCGCTGTTGGCGGTTGTTAGTTCTGAAGCTTAGGAACAAACAAGAATTTTTGGTTTGTTCTATATTACATGAATTTTTTTTTTCTTTAAGAGAAAAGGAGAAAACTGCCTTCTTCTGCTTCAGTCACTCCTTGGCTCACTTTGATTTAATTCTGCAAAATATTCCCAGCATTGGGCTTCTTAAAGAAGTTTCCTGTTCAAAATGATGAGTTTGGGTTTCCTTATTAAATAATCAGACTTCCACTGATAAACTCAAGCTAATGTGCTTTGGACTTAACAGGTAACTCTGGAAAATTTTAACTTAGCACCAGTTTCCCTCCTGTGCTTTCATTTTCTTCCAGTTCAGCAAATGATAACCTCCTCAGGCCTTCCCAGTCAGCTATGGACTCTTGTTTTCCAAGAGGATGTAAGACACACTATAAACTTTTACAATGTGTTATTTCTCACGAAGTTACTTTCGTGCTTATGTTGTTTCAGATTAAATATTTTAAGAGGAGCCTTGCACTAGTGCCTAGACTTCGTGTGTTAATATATCAGTGTAATAGGATAGCTCCGATGGCAGATCACCTTGAATCAAGGCAAGATGCCTGGTAACATGAAAGGGGTAAGCAGTCACCACCTTATAAATATCAGGCAGTCATTCAAAAGCCAGGGCTCCCTTGGAAAGTGATTTTTGCCATGTGAGAATGTTTTTTTTTTTTTCAAGGGACTGTTCTCCATTCTCAGGAGACCCGAATCTCAGCCAGAGAAGGGTTGTGGTGATCAAGGCGGTCCCGGTGGTATAATTTTAGCCTTTGCAGAATTTCCATTGCTTATTTCGGCACTCCTGCTATTTCATCATTTCAATGATTGCTCCCCCCAACACTGACTGACGATTTTACTGGCTGCGGAAGGGGTAGAGCTGGATTATATTTCACTGAGCAGCTACCCAGCTTGTGTAAAAATAGTCTTTGGAAATGAAATAATCCTGTTTAAGTGAGTGCGATGAAAGAGAAACAAGGAAACCAGTTGATGGGAGATGGATAATCCAGGGCTAAAACTTCCACTAAGCTCCACTACATTACAATTTGTGCAGTCTATAGATGACGATTTTAGCCAGAGATGAAAACTTTGGAAAGTACGGGGTTTCTTACTATTTTATATTTAGCATAAAGGTTAAACTCATTAAATACTTAATAGGCATAAATTTTCTGGGAGTTAATGAACTGCCATTCTTTTCCACAATGAATTTGTACCAAAATTGGAGGACTTACTCTGAGGTGGAACATTGTATTTTCCTTGTTTCTTATCTTGAACAAAGCATTGCTCCATCAGTATTTCAAAATTTACAAATATATTTACTAGATTTCTTATGGCGATACAGACTCGCAGATGGATTATGTTTTGAAAAGAGATGTAGCCTATTTTTATTACTGAAAAATTCTAGCTTTCCTTTGTACTTTTGATGGTTTGTATGACATTTGGGAGCTCAGGCTGTGCATTCACTCTCAAATGCCAATAATACCAAGTCGTATCCTTACAGGAAAGCTATGACGCTCATGCTTCATCGGAACCCTGTATTCTCACTGCTTCGTAAGTTTTGTGTGTATGTTTCATTCCTCATTATTCTCACCAAGTCACCTAGAATCAATGGCAAAGTAGATTCTCCTGTCACATCCAAGAAATGTCAGCTGCAAATGCACCAGGCCAGACAGTGGGTTTGAGCGGTCTCGGCACTTCGCATGTCTGCTGTGGTTCCTTGTTCCACTGGTACGCGGCCCGTGCTAGGACAACCTGCCTTCAGTGCATCACCTGTCTGGTCTTGAAGTCTAGGTTTCTCCTCTTAGACTCAACTCCAAATTCAGTTTCTTTTTTAGTAAGAAATAGGGGACGGCTAACAAAATCGGACATATCCTGAAGCAGGATGAGAGACAGGACGGCTGGTGCTAGGAATCGCTGGTAATTGTTACAGGTCCTCAAAATCTGACATTAGATGGAAAGACTTGGGGGAAAAAAACCTGGAATAGCAACCAGCACTTACTTAATCACAAGCCTGAAATTCTGCTGCTCTTCATGCACTGAGCGAATGATGTGTTGCTGTGGCCATTTTGTATTGGGAAAACTGAAATTCTGAGTCCAATTATTTTGCCCAAACTTACAGAGCTATTTCTAGTCTCGTAAAAAAAAAATCAGTATTCCAAGCACTATCTTGGGTTATTTCAATATACCTGTAGAGGACATCCAAAGGAGCCTCTATTGGCATCCAAAGGAGCCTCTATTGGCAGACAGAAGGATGGGGAAAAGAGACCCAAACCATTTCTCACCCCACCACTTCCCTAATAGTGTTTTTTGGATAACTGCTATGGTTTGAGTCCGAAGTGTCCCCCTCAGACTCATGTTTTGCATATTCTGAGCCACTGATGCTATTTAGGGGAGGCTGTGGGAACTTCAGGAGACAGAACTGGATCGCACTGGTAGAAGGAAGTCACTAGGAGTAGTTTTTGAAGGTTACAACCTGACCTCTGGACCCGACGTCCTCTTTCTTTCCTGCTCAGCTATAAGTGAACACCACCATTTACTCTTCCACTGTGGATGAGCTCCTGCACATTGCTTGTCCCTGTATCAGACAGGCGCTCTCTAAAATACCATCTGTCTAAAGTAAACCTCTGCTCTTGCCATTGTTTCCGGGAGACAGTCCATCAAAATGCCACAAAAAAGTGCAACAAACCAATGCTGCTCCGCCTGGCCCTCTCCGCCTCTCTTTCCGCCCTTCTCTCTTTTCGTTTCTTCACACCGCTGGGTGAGAGGAGTCTTATAGTACGAGGGCCTCTAGTGGAAAGCTGTCTGTTCCAGGAAATTCTTTCTTACTCCCCCCGCTAAAGTGGATCCATTCTCCCACCGCTTCCCACTTCCCACTGGTTACACCACCCTTGCAGTGTTTGACAGTTGTGTTCATTTCTGTTCATTTATTTTAAAAAAAAACTTGTCCTTCTTCCCAGGAGAGAAGGTAAATGTGAAGACAAAAAATCATGAGATTTTATCGGCATTTCCCTGGGTTTCCTAATGGAGTGTGGACTCTCACAGATTCTCAGTTCATAGCATCTTCCACCTTCAAAACAGTTTCCTTTTAACCAGCACTGGTCAGCTGCTCTGGGTAAGACAGGTTTTCGAAAGAAAACACAAGTCCATTTTAAAGTCAGAAACGTTGTCGGAGGGGAGCTGCTTCTACTTGAAGCAAGCTAGAGTCTTTAGTGAAGAAGAAACCTAAGCTGAGAAAATGCTCCCACTAGACTGACTTGTAAGCAAGACTGTAGGGCTATATATATATTTGAGTAATGACTGATGTGGGAGTTCCTGCCCACAATGGCACCCATCCCTAAGCAATGCCATCCCTGAGCAGGTGGTCCCAAGGTGTATCAGAAAGTGGCTGAGCAAGCCATGGGGAGCAAGGCAGTAAGCAGCATTCCTCTGTAGCCCCTGCTCAGTTCCTACCTCCAGAATCCATCCCTCCACGAGTTGCTTTTGGTCATGGTGTATTAGCCCGACAATAGAAACCCTGTTATGGGGGACCAGAATCCTACATTTGTCGACTGAGAGACATACAGAGGATCATAAAAAGTGATAGTGGCGCTTGCCTGCTAATCTTCTTAGTCTGGATATGCACCATATCAGAGTTGGAAACAAAGGACCTAATTCTGAATCTTGAAATGCATAATCATTTCGTCATTTATAAAGGGACATCATGATGATGTCTGTTTTATTAGATTTCAAATGTGTTTAAAATACAAGGCAGAAGGATGGGTCTATAGGAAGAGATCTGTTCAGAAAAGATAACCCCCAACATACATACATGTGCCTACTCTCCACACACACAAAAAAACAGATGAATGCTTCAGAATTCATTTATAGTCATGGTTAATTAAGTTTCGGACAATCATCTAAGGTAATTTCTGTGGGAAATTGTATACCTAAACAACCAACTTCCATATAAATGCTTTTTCCAAATACAACCTGGTCGCAATTTCAGAATTATTTGTAATGCAAAATATTTGTGCTTGCATTCTGTTAGCAAGCTGTGGTCTCATATACATTTCCTCACAGTCTTGTTTTTTCCTGAAGACATCCCATTGTTGCTGAACAATTGACTTAGAGGGTATGCTCACTGTAAAAATTGGACAGAGGCAGATGTATAATTCATTCTGTTTCTTTCTTAGCAACAAGAAACTAAATATAAACAAGAGTAATTCAATCCCAATGAATAGTACACACTATGCTTTATAATACAACTGAGACAAAAGGAATAGAGAAGAACTTGTTACATTCAAATTGTATCTGAAAGGCTTAGGTAATAGGCTGCGAAGGACCATTACATACTAATTTATTTCACTTTCTGTTATTTACTTTCTTCTATTTGTGTGAGTGAAACATTCTTGCTAGTGAAAACTGCTTCAGTCTTGTAAACTAATCATTAAAGAGAATGAATTATGCAACGGAGTTTTTGTTTCTTTCAGTTTTGTTGATTTCTTAATTATTTCAGTTAGTTACACGAATATGTTCAATTTAAAGATATTATCAATACACATATTGGCTGCCTGAAGAAAGCAATTTAGGTCCTTTAAAGAAAGTACGAATTAAGTTTGCCAGAAAATAAAGCAAACAACCAAAATGAACAAAGTTGATGTTTAAGAAAACACCATTGATTTGCATTATTATCTAAAGTATATTATCTAAAATACAATTTAGATAATATAATATATAATATAATATATTATAATTATATTAATTTAAATAAATAAATATAACATAAATATATTATCTAAATTTTGTGGACAGACAGAGGTATGTGGAGAACAAAATCATGCATGCACAATATGATTTGTGTAAAATAATTATATGTTTAAGTAACATTTTTGCTATGTCTCTTTCCTATTGAAAGATCCCAAGTCATCTAATTTTTAGTTTCTTAACACATTCACTCTCTCCCACATTTTCAACTCTTGTGACATTTCCCAGAAGGTATAATTTGAATTCACTTGGCTTATTTTGCTTATTGGATAAACAGTCACCTAGTATATAATCCTTTTACACCTTAAAGTGACTATGATTTCATTACTTTTACAATAAAAACTGCATGTTTTATGTACTCTGTTTTACTGTGAGAACACAAACATAGTGAAACACTGAAAATAAACCAAGACGAGAAAATGATTTTAAAACATCAGGGATAGATTTTATGATGTGGATGTATAGACTGACTCCAGAAAAGCAAACCTACTCTTAATATTTCCCCTTAGGCTTCTAAGTGTCATCAGGAGGTTCTGCTCAATCTTCTCAAATTACTCGCATAAAAATTTCTTTCCCCAGAGAACTGATGGGCCAGTTTTTAATTATTCGTTTTCCTCTTTGCATATAGATATATCCATACATGTATAGATACAATCATTTTCTTTATGGGAGTTCAACATTAGAAAATTTTACCGATGGGATGATTAATAAAAATTATTAAATTATTTCAATATATCTGTTTCAGCAAAGATATTTGTAAGATTTGAGGAAAGGCTGATGATTAGTTTTGGGATGTAAAAAAATTCTTATTTTACATGTCTCCTGAATCAAGCCCAAACCAGTGGACTAGACTTGTGGTAATTCTTCTGAACGCTTTGAGAAGTCACATATGACTGTTTGGAAAACCAGCCTATTAGTTTACCTAATTTATAATGTCCGTACCGCAATGCCTTGCCACAGCAGAGAGAGTGAAACTTTTCTCTTGTATTTAACTACTAATTAATTAGCTAGAATCCTAGTTGCTCACGATTATCATTACAGCAGTGTAGTTTTTATGTTCAGTAAGCTATATCATGTAATATTTCAAAGGACGCTGCTGTTTCAGTAGGTAGGTCCTGCTTATCACAAAGGAGACTGACCCCTTAATAGAAACATAACGAGTGAAGTTAGCATCTGTACCTCGGAAATAAAAACTTAACATCAACATGCCTATTAACAAAATGAGAAAAAAACTAATTAAAGCAAATTAGCCTAATGTGCACATGCTGGATAAGACAGATTACTTCTAAAAATCCGAGAAGATAATGGTACCCATATGGGATCTGTTTTTGGCATTTTTCATATAAATTGGACAGTTTTAGAGGATAAATATGGTATAAAAGTCCTTACAGGCAATTATGTCTTTACAATGCTGGTGGCTGACATCATAAAAGTATAATTTTAATTGCTATTAATTGCATTAAGTCTACTCTTGTTGAATACTTAATGCCATCTCTGACAGTCGTATTAATTTATATACTTTAATGAAGCTTCATGGTAGAAGTTTAGAGTTATAGAGCCACTTAAACTACGTCTTAAGAAGTATATTTTATCTGACAACAAGTCCTAGATATAAAGACATTTCATTGATTTTTTTTCTCTGAAAAGAGGTTTACATTTCCCTCATTTTTGGTATGTGATAAGTGATAATACCAGGCATTATTTTTGTGTGGTAATTTTTGGAAACTGTTTCTAGTAGTGTTTACTACAGTTAAAGGAGCTGTCTCCCCCGGTGTGTCACTAATCAAAATATACTTTATTGAAAAACGAAATTATTACCTTGCAAATTATGGCTGTCATAATGCTAGGTAGGCAGAATTATAAGGAAAGGAGCATTTACTTAAACTGTATTAAAGGGAAAGAGATGAGGAATAAAGAACAAATATCGTAAAAGTAGAAGGGATTCTAAAAAAGGCAACAAGATAAATAGTTCTACTGGCTGTCCACCCGTCAGTCAACACTCGCAGGCTCTTCTCCAGCCCTACCGGTTATGCCAGAGGCTTCTGCTGTTTGCACAATCTGCATTATTAAGTTATGAGAAATTCATTCATCTCAATCAGTGCTAGTTTCAATATTTGTGAATTAGTAATCTGCCTGGTTGCACTAATGGGAGAACGCATCCATTATTGCCTTTTTAATTTGTTCTCATGTTCGTTTACTGAAAATACGCTGTGCGAGGTGGTGAAGACACCACGCAGGAGCGATCAACCGAATGCAAGAGAAATCTTTGCTCCCCGGTCCCGTGCCTTTTGGTAAATTCTACCCTGTTATTTCTGCTCAGAAAGGCATGCTTAATAAAGTGAGCTAGCACAAATGTCAGGCAAAATATGCCATGTTCTTTTCTATGCCCTATCGATTTTTCCTATAATTAAAGTGATGAACACACACTGTTTGGTAATAATGAAGGTAGCTCTCCATTTGAGAATTTCTTAAAGGTTTACAAGAGTCAGTTTCAGCCTGTTGCCTTTGGTAACATATCTTTGCTCAAATTTCCCTGGGGACATCTAAGTAGAAGGCAGGACTGTGAAGGATGAGTCAAAGATTTTCAGGAGTTCACAAACGTTTCCACGTTCTTAGGTTCAGTTTGGACTGTTCAGGAACACAGGGATTGGGCTAAGGTTCTGTGGACCCCTGTCTTCCCACAGGGACTGGTGACAGAAGTGACCCCTCGAATGCCATACTGAACATTGTGATCTGTAGCCCAAGCTTGAACGCTCTGTTAGATTTCAATCTCTTTATTCACTCGTTCATGCTGGGAATGTCAACCAATTAGTACAACTTTAGGAACCGCTTTTCATGAGACTGACGTTGGTCCCCAAGGAAGTAGGCTGAGACCACCAGCCCATTCCACACGGGCCAATGAGTAGCCATGGGACGGTGACAACTGATCACAACCTATGCTTGGGTTCAAACCAATTACTTAACAGCTACAGGTTCCATACCACCTGATTAAGTCTGTGTGTCATTCCGGGACCCAGATTAATTAAAACAACAGCTGGGCAGAAACCCTTCACGTCGCTTATTTCCACCGCTTTGCCCGCCATGATTATTGAAATGGAAAAGACAGGCTGGTGTGAACCCGTACTGAGGCTGGGAATGGAACCTGCTTTTTTCTTTTTGTTTGTTTCGTTCCTTCCTGCTACTGAGGATGGAAAAAGATGGAGCGACAGGGTAGAAAGTATTTTCTCTGTCTGTCTGTCTGCCAGTTTCTATTTTAAAAAGTTGAACTTCGGGGAACTGTTTTTTCTTCTTTCTGTCTTTGTTGAGAATACTTTGTGTCAGATAATGCATTTAATTTGTAGGCAGCTTTGCTTCAAAATTAATTTCCTATTTATAAAAGCAATTTATGCTCACTACTGTATTTTTAGAAAATACAAAAAGTCTGCCCCATAAACGTATAATTCTGTCTCAGAGAAAACAAATGATTGTGAATGATTTGTTGACTATCTGTACGTTTATTCTCTTCCTGTGTGTTTATTTACTTCATGTGTTTATTTATTTTATGATACTTTGTTATTTACCTATGGCCCTTCATGGGTATTTTTCTGGAGCCCGTTCACCATCACTACTGCCATTCAGTGGCACAGGCATTATGCCTTTTGTTTTTATTTCTTTATTTATTGTTCATCTGACTTTTTATGGTGAGGAAGCTGTGGTTCGATGTTAATGTTTATTTATTATTATTAGTTTGTCATTTGCAGTTTCCTGTAGCTGTAATTGTAAAAAAGGGAGAGACCGCTGGTGGGCTTCTGTGAGCAGCCGCAATCTATTGATAAAACCTCCTTGCCTGCTGTAGGAATAATAATGCTGTCATTCCTACACAACGTTAACCCAAGGGGAAAAACAGGTAAGCGAGATTTTATACACAAGTCTCTCCTGTGGGTTCGGAGTGGCTTGTATCTCTCTTACTTTCTGGTACCCTAGATTTCGGATAGGAATGTTTTCTCTCAGGATCGAAGCCTCTGATTTCTATAGGCCTATGGGCTAGAATGTAGCATTTGTCTCTTTGAGCTGATTGATGGCACTGGATCACTATTATTCAAGGAAAAACTGAAACCAGAGTAGTCCAGAAAGAGGCACAGCTTTTAGAAACGGCATTCTGAGCATGGACATACACACAATCTGTCCATGGCCACCCCAAGTGTGCAGATGTGAGAATAGCCATTCACCCATTTTAATGGCTATGCTTATAACAATACTCAAATTTCTTTGTTAATCATGTGATTAGGCTGAGTTAAGCTTAAGTACACTTTTAAAAAATTTTAAGAGAACACATATTTTTATAAGAGGAATAGATATAAACCTATGGTCCTTTTTTTTTTGGTAGCCGCTAGGGCTTCACATGCATACGAAATGAGATTTGCCATATGTGGTATGCAGAGGCTAGCCTTTATTAGACTGAAAATATTGATCATTTAGTAACAAAGTAGTTTTAGATACACAGTCAAGCAGCTCTCCGCTCCGCGGGACCAAGCTTGCCTTTAGTCAGCGCATCACCTATCTCTAACCAGGAACACTGCATTTCCTCTTAAAACATTTGCCCACGTATCTCATTGAACCTGATTATGCTCCATCTGCTACCCTCAGCTACTCGGATCACTTATCTGTTGACTTTTCAAATGCAGACGTCTCAGAATAAGTGCAGTTGGGATAGGTTTCTTTCTTAGAACATTGTGGCAAATTAATGTCAATAGTTGTATGCAAAGAGACTGGTGATTGTTAATGATCAGAGTAGCTAATGGAAACTGATTAATTACAGTCTAGACCTTTCATTTTAGGCATGTAGACATCAGTCTGATCTTGTATCAATCTTCCTATCAGAATAATATCATCAAATTTAAGCATGATTTAAAAGAAAATGAATCTGATTAAGATGAACATGAACTAGAATATTGGAATCATCTCTTTTTGAGAACTGTTAGTCTAAATGACTGTACAGATATAGTAAAGAAAATGTCTAAAGATAGCTTTTAGCAGCCGAGGAACCAGGTTTTATCCAATCCACATTTACTAATAAGTATTCTATTCTTCCTGTTTTGTCAGAGGATGTGGTACCTCCCCTTTTTATTATTGGCACGCACACTCACACACACAAACACACACGTGTTTTCCTCTCTTGAGGTTATAATCTCACTACATGATTTCCTCCTTCCCATTCTTCTCTCTAACACATCTTATGGGCTCCCTCTTGTTGTCTTTCAAATCCATGGTCTCTTTTCCTTTAGCTGTTGCGTTACTCCTCCCCACCCTGAAATCGACAAATACAACATGCTCTGCCCATGGAACATTACTTGTATGTGCGATTTCAGGACTGACCATTCGGTATTGGATAACCAATTGGTGTCAGGAAGATTGTTTTTCCTCCTCTAGCCTTACTTAGCTGCCAGTAGTTCTTTGTCTGTAGTTGAGGACCCCTGAGGCAGACCCTGCTCCCCCACTCCTTCCCCTCCATGCTCAGGTATGCATTGGTGCCTTCCTTACTTAGGTTTTGTTTAGGCAGACATGTTGTTGTGTGCTAACAGGTGTTGCTTCTCACATGTCTAGGAGAGACAATCTCACAGCAAACTCTTCCTTCCTGTGGCTTTTACAATCTGTCTTTCTTTTATGCCAGCAAGAGAACCCAGTTCTGCTCCATAAACAAGCCCAGCTTTCACGAACACAGGATCTCCAGACTGATTCCACCCTTCTTCCTGACCTGGGACACTCAACTGTTCATTGCTTCTCTAGGGTCTGTCCTGTAGGTTTCTGCTTTGCCTTGGAAATCATTCTTCCCCGGGCAGCACTGCACTCCTGATGTTCTGCTTTATTCTGATTTCTTGGCGAAACTCACAGATGTATCCCGTCTACACAAAGCCTACACAAAGGCTAGCCCCACGAACTTTCATTATGTCAGTAAATGTGTGCCTAGTATGGAAGAGTATTAAGATTCAGACCAAATGCAGTAAGATTAAGACTCTCATAAGAGAGAGGAAGAAAAGTTGAATGGACAACTCAGTTGGTAACATGCTTGCAAACCAGGGAATCTGGGTTCAATCCATGGATCTCATGGGGGGGGTATAGACTTGTACTGCACAGAAGGGCACAGGCAGGTACCTGGGAATTGCTGGCCAGTTAGAGATTCTGTTAAACAAACAAACAAAAAGCAAAACACTCCCTAAAAAACCAAAACCAAAACAATAACAAAAAATCCCAACAATATCAACAATAAAACATTTTCTTCATGATGTGACTAAGGAATACACACATATACCCATACACATACAGAGAGTGTGTGTGCGTGTGTGTGTGTGTGTGTGTGTGTGTGTGTGAGAGAGAGAGAGAGAGAGAGAGAGAGAGAGAGAGAGAGAGAGAGAGAGAGGAATTAGGCAAAAATGCTTAACCACTAGCAAGTGACCTCCAGTATGTAGGAAAACCTGTAAAACCAAAGATTCTAGTGTGCATAGTCTTAGGACATGGGTATATCTTTGGCAAAAAGAGGTGTCTGTGTTCAATTCAGGGTTAATAAATGCCCCATATTATTCAAGAAAAGATGCTATAAAGCTAAGAGCCGGCTCCCCCTTGAGTATCTAACAAGTAACTACACACAGCACCTAGGACACAGTACCAGGCTTCCCTTTAACCTTCCTCCATCTTGTTTTTTCATGTAGAAGTTGGGAGAAACTTCTGTCCCTTCCGCCTCTTCTCCCCCCCATCCTCTTCCTCACAAAAAGTAACAACAAAAGAAATATCAGGACCCCCCTGACTTTGACAGTCACAAAATAATTTTCTTTCTTCTCCCCCCCCCCCCCAAGATTCCATTAGGGAATGAGACAGGAAGTAGAAGAGGAGCTATCGCTGAATTAAAGCCCGCCCCCATCAAAAAAAAAAAAGGGAGAATCAAAACTTGGTGGAGGGCTAGCAGAAGTGATAGGCAAGGGTTTGCCGAAAGGACTGAGGAGTCTGTGTGGAACAATTAAAGAGGACCCATTCTAGTCTGGGGGAGAGAAGTAAGCTATGATAATGACGGCACAGCAGGAAATAGGATGCAGGCAGAAAATAAAGTGAGGGGGATTAGAAACCATCAGGAAGTGAACAAGTGAGGCCTCCTTCCTGCAGGGTCCCTTCCACCATGAAGGAAGGAGGAGACGGAATGAGACAGGAGCATGCTGCAGAGGCATCAGGGCCAGCAGGGCAAGAAGCAAGGGACAGATCCTATTTCTTTTGCAAATTGGGCTGGGAGTTGTAATTTCTTTTGACTATCATGTAAAAAATATTCATTTCATTGTTTAACCCCCTACCCCACTTAATTACTAAACTACTCTGTTTCTGTTTCTGCTTGCCTCCTTGTCTTCTGTCTAGCTCAGCACTCTCCAGGTTTCACCAAGGACACCACGCTCTTTCCATAATTTAGCAAGGACTTCGTTTCTTCCTTCTGCCCTTCTTATGTTTATTGTTTCTCTTTGGAGGGAAGGTTCTTTTTCTCTGTCTCTCTCTGTCTCTGTTTGCTTCTCTCCCTCTCTCCGTTTCACACACACACACACACACACACACACAAACACACACACATGCACACACACGCGCACACACACACACACACACAAACACACACACATGCACACACACGCACGCACACACACACACACACACACACACACACACGCACGCACGCACCGCTAAGCCAAGGGGAATTAGAAATGTGTATTTCAGCTATGACATTTTCCTTGTGGTGTTGTCTGACAGAAATTTAGAAAAATAGCGAGACCAAAATGTGATTCTGCAGGAGTCCTTCCTTTTAAATGGCAAACTGAAGGGCAGCGCGGTATGCATATTTAGAGAGAAGGCAGCGATTCAGGTTTCAGTTGCAACCTGTGGCCAGGGGATCAAATGAATAACGGCTAAGGCTGTGAAAAAGGATTGTCAACCTGAGTGGGAAACACAATTCCTTTGACTCTGCATCAAACTGAGAACAAGATTGTTGAGCACTACAGTCAGAGGTGTAGCATAGGGCGAAGGGTGAACAGTCACTTATCCATCTCCCAGGGGCTTCTGAGGTTTTCATCTTATTGGATTCCCTCCCACAATTTTCCAGGAAACTTTTTTTATTTTTCCTGATTTCTAGAGGTTTGGGACACTGACATAAGCAGGACATTTGAAATCAGACACAGTTAAAATCTGCCTTTGTTACTTCCTAACTCTTTGACTTTGGTAAGATATAAATGAAAATAAAGTTGGCCCCAAGGGTAGTTTGAGATCAAGGGCGAAACAGGAAACAGGACGTGACAATGACAGAAAGACCGATGGAACTTGAAGATGAAACACTAGAAGAGAACCAGGATCAGGTCTGAATTTTGTGAGCTTTGTTACAGGTGAGTTGGTTCCAAATTCACTCAGGGCTTCCAGAAATAGAGATTTGTAGCAGCTATGTATTTAGAGATCACGTGCATTGGGGGAATCAATAAGCACACGTCCATTTTCCAAACAGAAGTTTTTTCAAATTTTGCCAACATTTTTGCAACTTTTTAGTTGTTAATATTTTCCTAAGAGTCATTTCACAAACAAATATCTTTTTAATTTTATTTATTTATTTATTTATTTATTTATTTTTGACCTCAGATGTGGGTCTATATCTCCACTTAATGGTTATATCTAAGTTTCTGTTTCTGTTAATCCTGTGAAGATTTTGTAGCTCTAGGTGTGACCCATAAGAACACATATAAAGGGAAAGAGAGGTAGATACAGAGCTTCCTGACTTGCATATGAATGAAAGGAGGGTATGAAAGAAGATGAGAAGACGGACTTTGGAGAGCACACATCCCACAATGCTCTGGGTCAGAGAAATGATTGGAGGGATGCTGAAGAGAGGTCAAGGGATTGAATCACAGACTTCTCTCCACTAGATCTAGACATGATGGCCTTCCTTAGTGTCCTGAGAAAGTAATAAGGACAAAGACTAAACACAAAACAAGCTCCTGAACATCTTGGGAATAACACAGCAGAGCTTGAATATTTGGGTGACATTAAATATAATGAAAGGATGGGGCATGGAAAGAAAATACAGGGTTATATGATACCCTGAAACACAGTGTTGTCACACAATGCTGTGGAAAAATTCATTCTTATAGAAAAATGGGAAAAATGAGAAAAGAGATGAAATGAACACTGTACTGGTTACTTTTGGTCAGCTTCATAGAAAGTTTTCTAAGAAGGAGTAACCTCAATTGAGACTATGCCTCCCTGATCTAAATTGGACTATAAAGACATTTTCTTGATTAATTACTGATATGGGAGAGCTCAGCTCACAGTGGCAGTGCCACCCCTCAGTAGAAAGTCCTAGGTGGTATAAAAAAGCTGGGTGAGCAAACCATGGTGAGCAAGCCAGTCAGCAGCATTCCTCCATGGCCTCTGCATCAGCTCTTGTCTTTATGTTCCTGTCTTGAGTTTCTGCTTTGCTTTCTTTCAGTGATAGACTGTGATTCGGACATGTAAATGAAGTTGGTTTTGGTTATGGTGTTTTGGTCAGAACAATAGAAAGCAAACTAATACAAGTTCTTTTGACTTTCAATAGAAGAAAGGTAAGGGAAATCCAATATTTAATCTTTTCAATTCAATAGAAAGTGGAAATGCGAGAGAGGAAGAAGTCAGGGGAAGGGGCAAGTTATGGAGAACTACTGTGCATAGAATAGAATGAAAATCCACCCTCATGGCCCTAGGAGACACTCTGCTACAATTGTTCAGCTAAATGAACATCACAATGACACAGGATGATATATTACTGTGTCCATAGATCAGAATATGGGGATCCGAGACGAAGTCCTGAGTAAATGTATGTTGTTGACATGGGCACAACCATGTTGAAGACCGATGTCTCAGAGCCATGGGAGATTGTCAAGGTCATTCTCCCTGAGTCAGGTTTGGGAAGGCGAAGCTTTCGTCTGGTCCAAGTACAAGTGATGATGATGGATCAGCCAGTGTGTGCAAAAACTAGCAACCACAGCTTCCTCCTCCATCATGTTTACAAGCAAAGACTACTTGTATACGGAGACCCCAACCAAGACCAGCTAATCCCTCTCCTCTGTCACATAATAGTGAACCCACTGAGGTTCCAGGTTGCTTTGGCATTTGGTGCCACTTCATCAGAGTGCACACAATCCACCTGATCCCAGATTTTCTGCACATATGTTTGCTCCTCCTTCATTTCCTCATTGATGTGAGTCAGGGTACCAGGACCAGACTGTGGAGGACTTGGCCTTAGTACATCCCTCAGTCCGCATTAGGGAAGCTTCTTGCAGTAGATGGGAATTAACACAGAGAACCCTCACAACTGGACAAGGTGCAGACAATGGGAGACTTTGGAGTACTCAGCTCTCAATGGCATCTTTGCTTTTTTTTTTTTTATTTCTAAATCGAGCCCCTCCCCTCAAGACTCAGAGATCTAAGGCAAAGAAGTGGCAGCAAGGTTGCAAGCTCAGAGGTGGAACATAACTCCAAGGAAAAGGTGTTTTCCACACCCAACAGGGCAGATGCCCACACGAACTCACAGAGACTGATGGCACACTCAAGACTTGCCCAAGTTCAAACCAGACAAAACAACAGCATCGGGAATAGGAAGTAGACAGGATTGATGCCTCTTGGGAAAGAGAAAATGCATTTTCTCTAATTGAGTGTCACTGACTACAACAACCGCACGCCAGGGCAGGCTCCATGCTCAGGAGTAGTGAGCCAAATCAAAATGGATTCCATGTTTCCTGCATGCTTTTTTAATTTTAATTTTTATTGTTTTTATTGGTTGTATTTTTTTGTTTATTCCAGTTTTTCTATTTTAGTTTGTCTATTTTCAGAGAGGGAAAGAAGCTGAAGGTGGGTGGGTAGAGAGTCAGGAGGAGTTGGGGAAGGACTAAATGTGCTTAAAATACATTGCATGAAAATTATTTAAAACAGTAATGAAAATTTATAGAAAGAAGAAATCTACATTCATTTAGACAATTAGAGTCCTAATAAAATAGTGTGCATCTGTAGCCTGTCCAATCAATGGGTTTGACTTTGGCTAGTGGGTCAGGTCTGGAATATGGACAGAGGTAGAATTATTTATTCTGTTACAGAGTGAGGCATATGGAGAAAATGTATAAAAGAACAAAGAGAAGGATGCATGTCATTAGAGGCCCTTGAAAAAAGACAAAAGGACAGTTTACCTAGAAAGGACCATAAGCAAAGCATTAAAACAGGATGGGCAGTGTTACTTGTAAGTGTGTTTTCTACATATACTTAGAAATATGCACAAACAATGGAAAAAAAGGCCATTAATTTGAAGAAGAAAAAAAAAACAAGGAGTCTTATATGGGAGAATTTGGAGAAAAAAAATAGAAGGGGAAATTATATAATTATATTATAGTCTCAAAAATGAAAGAACCAATAAAAAATGACACACAGGCTGAGGTTCCTTTAGAAACAGCTGTGAAATTATTCTGAAAAAGTTTAAAATAGATGAGTGATGGTTTGGGTAGCATATTATAAAAGAATTATGCTACAAAAACATCCATATGTGGTTGCTTGCATTGTCTTGCTTATTTAAAACACAGTTGCTGGACACAAATTCCACTTGCAAGTCATTTTCTAGGACACTCCTATGTCCAGTGTGAGGGTTACTCTCATTGTTTGCGTAGGCAGAAACTAAAGTGGATAGATTTAGGGTTTAGTAGATCCGCTTCGTTGCGGCGTGGGAGGATGTGGTTTGGGATCAGGCTTTTAACCTCCGATCCATTCCCTTCATTCATAAAACCAAGAGAGTAATCTCTACCCAGTTCAGAGATGAGGATTATTTTACCTAATGATGATTAATGACCTGATATCAATAAAGCAGTCTCAGCCTTTTGCAGATACAGTGTACGTGTCCTCAATTCCCATAGTAGACTGTTGTCCTTTTCTCCATGGGAACCTTAGCGGCCTTGCTAGCCATAAAAGCGTGTGATGTTTCTGGGCAATGTGGGATCGCCTGGGGGCTCTGAAGTTTCAAACACCTTGCATACTTTTCTCTTATGAACACAGGCATGGAAAATTATGCAAATTTCTATCAGGGTATTTTTCAAAACAGCGAGTGCAGACTTTGTGTACGGAGTCACTGCCTCCTTTCTAAAAGAAGCGAGCTGGAGAGTGACAGAGTGTGCCCCCTTTCCTTATGCATCCTAACCGAAGGCTTCTGCCGGTAGCAGTCAGTCTTGGCCTTGTCAGCAACTGGATGAAGATCATTCGTTACCAATATAATTCCACTTTTCTCTTATTTTCCTTTTAAGGCTCCTCTGTCGGTTCTCTACAGAGTCATTGTTCCTTTAATCCACCCATGTTCGTATTTATAGCCAAGTTGTTGTCTCTCAAGGGTATCTATGTGTTCACATAGGCAAAAAGCAAGCCATAAAAGGCTGGTGATATTTTGGCATTTTTAAAAAAAATATGTATGCCTTAGTGTGTCAATATCACAGTCACAGTAATCCCCACTATTTCCTGATAATTACTTTGCTTTTAAGAACATTCTATCTGGACTATTTTGGCTTCAGCTTAATGAACAAATAACACACAGCTTATCCTCCTTGGCAAAAAGTTTTTTTTTCTATCCCAAAGAAATGAAGCACACACACATGATACTGGTAAATAATACTAACTGCATGATTCCACCCAGTGAGAGCAACTCTCAGGAATTCTAGGGAAGAAAAAGAAGCCAAGTTTTCATTCTTCCTAATTTTTGTTTTAAATTCATAAGTCAAAATAATATTTCTGACTGAATACATTTTGCAGGACTGTAATATGTGTTTGATTTCTACAAATTGTTTTGGATTTCAAGCCTGAAAGATTGAACAGATATGATCTATGCTCCAGATGTGGCACACGTATATACCTGTGTTTGGACTAACTGTAACATCTTAGCAGTGCAGAAAGACTCGAAGGGAGAGAGGGTGGTCCAAGGGCTGTCAGCAAGGAGAGGATGCTGTGGAAATTTCTGAAGATAGAGCAAAAATGCAGAACACCAAGGAGGATGAAGTATCCACAGGACTTCAGGATACCCGTAGGACAAAAGGGAGCATGGTGGGCAGGGGCAACAGAGAAATGAAAACAGACAGACTGAGGGACAGTGGAAAGTATGATTTCCTCTCCAAACAGACAGAATCATAACTACCATATGTGTAAGAATTTTATACTTTCATAACATAGAAAAAAATCAGAGAAAAAATTATTTCTCTTTTCAAAGATTAGAGAGCAAGGGACTATCTTACCATGTGTCATGAAAATATTTCATGAAAAAAATAGCTCAGCTAAAGCAGAAAAAATTAAGATTTTTGTGAAGCATTCTTTTTGTTAAGACCAAGTTCTTTTGTGTTTCAGCACAGAATTTTTTCAATTAGATGTAAAGAATAAACATTATTTTATTTGAAAAAAAATCAATCTGTGTGCACAGAGAAGCAGTAAATAAAAAGAGAGTAAGTAAACAACAGAAAATCATTTAAAAACCAAATGCCCTAGCGTTAGATTTTCTTCTCAGATCTGTACCTAATACAAGTTTTGAAGAAGATGAACTTTGACCCCAAAAGGAGCCCAGATTTCAAAAGGCGCTGTAAGATTTAGCGATACTAGACTTCCTAAACAAACGGACATAGTGTCAATAAAAATGATCGCACATTTCTGTTGCTGCCACGGAAGATGCCGGTTGTGAATATAAGCAAGCGCTGGAGATGTACAAGCAATTATACCCCAGCCTTGGGTTTCAGTCATCCTGGGAAACAGCATCATTATCTTGGCAGTTAAAAGCCGTCTTGAAAGCACGTCTCCTAATGTCTGGAACTCTACATGCACTTGTCTGTTTATCAGTTTATGAGTCTCCTTCCCCTTAGGTCACAGGATCTCTCTGGGTTGAGGGTTCTCTCCGCAGTGCTGGCTGTAACACAGGCAGGGGGCTTTAAAAGCCATTGTTAGCTACATACTGGGTCTGTTGACATTTGAACAGTCCCAAACATGCGTACTGACGCACCCTGTCTCAGAATAACTTGGCATTGATTCATGTGTGAATGTCTTCCAATTCTCCTTTTCTTTATTAGACAGCGTTCCTTAGGTTCTCTGGCATGCTGAGAGGTAAAATACAAACATTTGGACAGATTTATAGAACGTCCTCTTCCCGAGAGGAAATCGAGGCTGGCCCCCCACGCCTGTATCACTCACCCTGACAGAACCCCAAGCCATCACCTAACAAAGGTGAAATTACAATCAAGTCGTTTGCCTTGGCAAATCAAAGAGCGCGAGTTTATTTCTTGCTCTATCTTTTCTTTTCGGCACTATAAAAACAGATTACCAGAGGAGAATGTGGCAGTAGGTGGATATTTCTTAAATGAAAGAAATTGTTCCCCAGAACTTTTCAATAAGAGAAAGCATGTGACCCCCTTTCTGTGAGGCCCACAGTACAGTAAACAATTGAATCCATATTCAGCCAGATGCTTCCAGTGTGTAAATTACTCCCTGGGTAAATGTTAGGCACTTTCCGAGCCGCATTAACTCTTTCAGGCTTCGAGTATGCAATTTAGTAAATTACTGCTGCCTGTACTTAATGGTGCTCCAGGGACTGGAGAAGATTAATGCAGCCCTGAAGTGCCTCAGTTACTCTCGGGAAGAGTGCCTGACTCAATGGAAGCAGCCCGCGTGTAATCATTCTTTGTAAAAGGAGGCATTCTTTCAGATGCTTTAAAGTCGCCCCTGTGTTTTAATACTGCTCATCCCCTTCCCCAAAGCATACATCCTAAAAATCGGATTTTCTCCCCTCACCACCCCATTACAGACAAGGTTTATTTTTGGAACGATTCTTGCTGACCTCTTTCTTTGAGTTTGAAATATCACAGTAGATATTAGTTCTTCTTCAACGTGGCCTTTTTTTTTCTCTTTTCTTTTCTTTTTTTTTTTGTCTTTTTGCCTCAGTTGATTTCATGCTGCTTAATCGCCGCTCTGAAATCCCCGCCCCTGAAATCACCGTTTCCTGCTTTTCCTATTATTTCTCCGATGGCCATCATCTACCTTTCATATTGTTTTTCCGTTCTGCTCCCACTGATGGTTATTATGGACCCCAGTCTGGCTCCCTCCTGCTTGCTACACCCACAGGGCTTTATTGATTTCTCCCAGGATCAAGGTCTTCTGTGAGTGTGCCCCACCCCTCCGGGCAATCAGCTACTTCCTTCTTTCTGGCACCTGAAATTTGATTCCACTCTACAGGGTTATCTTAAATTGAGCAACTCCTCACCAGTCCAGTCCATAATGAAAACATATGGGTTCCATCTCAAGGATCGACTCATCACCGCTCGACTTCTTCAGCCACGGGACCGCTCAACGGAAGCAGAGAGGGAAGCATCCGGCCAACAGTGCCGATCTCCCACTTTATTCTAAAACACAGACTCATAATCTCTTGCGGTGATTTCTTTTTTCCCCCAATCTTTTTGCATCACATCGGACTATCGCTGTCTTCTCCTATTTTAACACCTGTAAGCTTTCAGTTGAGTTATCTCTTTAATGCCTTCTCTCCTTTCCTCTAGCTGCCCACACTCCCTCCAACATTTAATGAATTAAATGGAAGCAATTTAATACTTTCTCTTACCTAGGTACTCTTGGTGGAAAGCTTATTTCTTAACATAGAATGTATAAAATCATCCAATATTCTCATAACCTGTACATGATCTCTTGTCTTATATGTTTTGATGTCCATAGATTTGAATAGAGACCCGTGTTATATGCTCTCAGAATTTACACCTGCTACTGTGGATCTCATTATGTAGCCCAGAGTGGCCTCAAATTCACCGTCCTCCTTCCCAACTGCTGGGAACACCTCTACATTTGAATGACCATTTTTGTTGGCTAGTGTTGGGGGAGGCTATTCGTCCGTTCCCAGCTGCCCTGACCCAAAATATTCACATAGAAACTGTATTAATTAAATCACTGCTTGGCCTATTAGCTCTAGCTTCTTATTGGCTAGCTCCTACATCTTAAATTAACCCATTTCTATTAATTTATATTTTACTATTCTGCTCGTGGCCTACCGACAAGGTTCTGGCTGGCAGCTTGCATCTTTCTCCCTTGGTGTTTACATGGCTTCTCCCTGACTCTGCCTACTCTCTCTATATATATCTTTTCCAGGCTGGCTATATTCTGTTAAGCCATTGGCTGAAAGCAGGTTCTTTGTTAATTAACCAATAAAAGCAACACATATACAGAAGGACATCCCACACCAGACTAGGTCCTCAATTGCTCATTAAACCCGACACTCTTTTAGGTGACCAAAAGCAAATAGAAACAAATGAACCTAGACCAGCAGAACTAATAAGCTGGGTGCTATCTAACTCAATGAATAAACCAGTCCTATTATATTTTGAAAAATATAAACTATTGCAACAATAGAATGCATCCTGAAACTATTTAGGAATGCATGAATGAAGTTTGGACATGTATGGTAGAGGGGAGATGACATTAAAGATGATGGGAATTCTGGAAGGAGGAGAAGCATGAAGGTAAAACTCCCAGCATGCACTTGGTGTACGAGTCATAGGCTTCCTCCTTCATGATAGCATCCTCGCATTTTCCATTAACTTTTAACTTCTTGATCTAAGCTTCATGCTGAGTCTAGTGAATTTCTCTGGAGTATATTTAATTCATTAATGTAAAAAAACAACTTTGGAAGAAGAAATAGACCTAGATATTTGGATTTCATTAAAAAATGAGACTTAAAGGCACATTCTATTGTATGTAATAGAAATCACTGTATCTGATCCAACAGTTTCTTGCTCCTTTGCGTGGTAAACATTTTCATATTTTCTTTGTAGGTTGCATTAAATACATATTGGATATTTTGCATTTATAACTTGGGAATTAGGACTTAGAATGGTGGCCCGTGCATGAAATCTCAGCACTCAGGAGACTGAGGGAAAGGGCTTGCTGGTTTGAGGCCAGTCTGGGATATGCAGAAAGGTCTAAGACATTCTGGGCTATATACCAAAACCCTGTCTCAATAAGACAGGAATAAACAAACAAAAGAGAGAGAGAGAGAGAGAGAGAGAGAGAGAGAGAGAAGAAAATGGGGAATTAGAAGTTAGATATATAGAAAAAGAGATATGGAGTTTTAGGATCTCATTACCATGTAAATGAGCTAATCTAATCAAACTTTACCATTGGCCAAGCCTTCTAACTGGGGATGAGGAACATATATTGAATAAACACATAAAATTTCCATAATTTATTCATTCTGATAGCCATCATATGTTAATTTCTTATGTTCCAAATTAAATATAAGGAAATATGTTTATCTAAGATACTTATTTTATTCATTTGGTCTTTTTTCAATTCTTGGTTTGGGCTCACCTACAAGACCAGGTTTTTTTTACATGACCTGACAGTAATGTCTGCCTGGCAAGAGAAATGAGCTACATGGGAGACAACCCATTGAAGCCAGGATACATCTGGATTCCCAGAAGACACTGCTATCTACCTGAGAGATAAGTTTATTAATATACAAGTTGTCCTTGGAGACAAAAACCTACCTTTGACTTTGGTGAATGGATAGTCTGCTCTTCTATCATTTTAAAGATATTTATATATTTTGTGTGTATGATGTGTGTGTGAGAGAAAGAGAGAGAGAGAGAGAGAGAGAGAGAGAGAGAGAGAGAGAGAGAGAGAGAGCACAGATAGGTTCCCCAGTGGAGATCAGAGGTCATCTTGTGGGTCTCAGTTCTCTCTTGCCACTGTGTATTTCCCAGGGAGCAATCTCAGATCCTTGGGCTTGACAGCAAGCACCTTTACCTACTGAGCCATCTTGCCAGCACTTCTCTATCATTTATAATATCAGTCAGTTATGGACTTTTAATCAATGAATCTGTCTCCTACTTAGTTGATGATAGCAGGACCAGATAAACTTGGAACCTGTAAGGAAAAATGCATAAATAGAAGGGAGAGAGAATAGAATGAAAAGTGAGAGCAAATGGGAGAGAGAGAGA
>JAQHUG010000225.1:1844563-1897326 GCA_028555095.1 Dicrostonyx torquatus | reverse complement strand
TTTCATTCTAGCTATGTGACACCAAGCAAGTCATTTGCTAGTCTCAGTTCTCATGGGTGGAAGAGAAGAAGGGTGGAGCAGAGTTTTATTCTACACACTTGTTCATTAGGTTAAGCTAATGTTACTTGATACGATTTGGCCCAAATCCTAGGAAACAACATTGGTCTCCCTCTGTTCCCACCCTGCAACAACTCTGTCTGAACCTCCCATTTGAGTCAAATCTCCTTCTCACGGCCCTTGTGCAAAGAGGGCTGGGGTACGGGCTCCATACCTGCCCTCAGACTTTCCCTTTTTATATACTTTTCTTCCCCTTCCTTTAAAGTGTTTTATTTCAGCCATATTTTTTTCTACTTTAGAAAACCAATAAGAATTAATCAATCAGTAATTGCATTGATGGGGGGAAAAACTAATAAAAGTAGAACCATAACGGGACTCGAACTTCATAACTTTGAAATATAAAGAGAGGCTTTATCCATGGGAATTTACAGATATTATTTGGCCTCCAGACGGCTTCCATATTTCTTCATTACTGCGATCCAAACATAAGAAATATGGAGGAGAAACTCTATATAAGCGCTGTAAATTTCAAGCTGAATTCCCTAGTCTACAGCATGGTAGTCCTCCAAGAGTTCTTTAATGTACAAAATCAGGCTTAATTTAGTGTGTATTTTGCTTTTTCAACAGAAATCTGGAATAGTTAATTTTTTTCTAAAAAAAATAGTTTGTTTCTGCTCTTATAGTTTTTTTTTTAAGTTAATAAATACACAGGCTTTAAACTCTCCAACTGTTCCCTTCTGTGGCCATCACCCTGTGTGTCCTTTCCTAAGATTTTTCTGTTTTGGTTTCAGCAGAAAGCCATGCTGATCAGGTTTTTACGTCTTCCTACCTCCAGGTAGGGCAGTAACCTTTCGTGTTTGGCCCCCATGAGAACATTCTATATCAAACTTACACTCTTTCCTCTCTTTTCAAAAGAAGGTCAAACAATAAAGTGTCTTCCCTCCTTAAGGAAACCTGTCAAGGTCAGTTCTTCAAGGACAGTCTAGGTTCAGCCTGCCACCAATGGTGTGAATTTGGGCCACTTGCTGTGATAGACAAAGGTGTCATCAACCGTTCCTAGTTCTCCCTTTCTGCCCTCATTGGTTTAAGCCTCTCCTGATGCTGCTGCAGTGCATCATTCTGTCCACGTGCTCTTCACATGATTATCCTGGAAGGCCCCACATCTGTCTGCTTGGCTTGCAGGCCGCCTTTCAGAACAACTTTGTTCCCCTTGGCTCACTGCACCTTTCCTGGGAATGACTTAGCCTCTTCACAATCAACAGGAACTCTCTCTCATGGAGTCATGAGTCTCCTTGACTTTCCCATTTCATTATCTGGTGCTGATTTGTTCTTAGTTTGAACTCTGCAACTGGCCTAGGCTGACGCTGATTATTTTCCTCGACATGGACTTCTATCAGCTCCTCCTGGCCATCCCTCAGCTGGTGGCAAACACACCGCAGAAAGAGTCAGTGCCAGTCGGACAGGTGTGACGCAAAGCCAGTGGTCTTCTCAGTTTCCACGAGAAACCTACAGCAGGGACGTTATGTCACTTAGATAGAGACAAAGAAAATGGGGTGTGGGCCTTCTGCCGGTTCTCTTGCTCATTGCTTTCACATTTTCAAGATAATTCATCCTTTCAAAACCTTCATTTCTCATTTAGTCAAACATCTTTATGAACTGTCTCTCCATTTTTCCAAACCATCAGTTTTCCTAATTAGATTAATTAATCTAAGCTAATGCTAAGGAAAGAGTCACATTCACTGGGATAGGACAGAGGCTCGATGGGTTTTGAACACACAGAGCCCTGGATTCGGTTCCCACCGCTGGAACGGAATCTGGTGAGCTTTGGTTTACTCAGTTTCTGCAAATTTACCTAACAAACAGGCAATGATACAGTGTATGATCTGTGCAAAGAACTCCAAATATGAGCTTTAATTCCAGTGCATGCAATGCAGTCCTGCGGTGCAAATACTGGTGCATCTGTTCAACAGCGGAGGGCTCTGGGGAACCGAGAGGGGATGCATGTTGCAAAGGATCGCAGAGCTTCCGAGGGGAAAGAATGGGAGATGACGCTGAGCAGCTTAGGCTCGGTCTCAGCTTTTCAGCCCAGTGCCATGTTCCCTGCAACTCTCCCCCCGTCTCTTCTCTTTCTCTATCTCTCAAATACTACGAGCAATGAGGATAACATTTGCTTATCAGTGTTGTAGGGATTAGAGAGGAAATGTTTAAAAAAATATATAGGTCATGGTGCTTCTATACACAGCTCCCAATGCGATGAGTGGCAGGGTCCTGGCCTTATTTCACCTCTTGTCCTTTTGGGCACTGTCAATGACCATGAGGTCTTTCATTCCTTTGGAATGAAAAATGACTCCGTTTTCTTTAATTTGTCTAGGATTAGGACTTTAAACACTGTCCATCTGCTTACTGACAACTCTCCAGTTCATGTTCTTTAGCTTGGACGTGGCTCATGTCTCCTGGACTTTGATTGATGACTCTATAATTGCCTATTTGATATTCCCACTTTGCTGGCAACAAGCATCTCAAACTGATTATATCCAAACCTATTATTTATGTAGTCCTCCATGTTTGGGCTAATGCGTGGAATATGTTCAGCAATAGTTCATGTGTTTGCAGACATGTTGGCTCATGTCTGTGATTCCAGCACTTGGGAGTTTGAGGTAGGAGGACTGCAAATTATAGTCTAGCCTAGGTTTATAGTGAACTCATAGCAATACCCATCCCACCCCCAAAACACACTGAAACCTTAACTCTTAAATAAAGTGGTGTTTTGAGTATTTAGAGTGTGAGAGTTTTACTGTCATGGATGGATTGAGGCCGTCTAGAGCAGTGGTTCTCAACTTGTAGGTCATGACCCTTTTGGGTCAAACCTTTCACAGGGGTCATTTAAGACTACAGAAAAACAAAGATATTTACATTAGGATTCATAACCATAGCAAGCTTGAAATTATGAAGTGGCAATGAAAATGATTTTATGATTGGGGGTCATGGCATCATGAGGTATTAAAGGGTCACAGCATCAGGGAATTTGAGAAGCACTGCTCTAGAGGGAGGGGTTTGTTTTTTCAGAATGCCTTTGCTATACCTGTGATCATCTCTACGTGTTCGTGCTCATTGTCCTTTGTCCTTTCTGCTATGAGAAACACCAGTGTCCTCACCTTCCCTCACATACCTGCTATGCCTTTGTATTTTCCAGCCTCCAGAACTGGGAGGTAGTTAACTGTATTTAAAAAAAAATATCCTCAGCACTAAAAAAACATTTTCCTCTCATTTTTGACATTGATTTGCAAGCTATCTGCTCAAATAAGCTCCTTTACTTTATAAATGTCTCAGTTTGTGGTGTCGTGTGCTGAACAATTGAACAGATAATGTCTTCATCTCTCCTCCGTCGCCAGAACCATACTCTTAAGTACAACCTGGTTCTGGGAAGAACTGTGTGTTCCAAAGAGGTGTTGAATTCCAACTCGTCATACCTGTAAACATGACCTTACTTAAAAAACAAGATCTTGGTAGGTGGTCGTATTAAAATGCAGTCATTAGGGTAAGCTTCCTAGCAACACGAGTGAGTGACTTTTCTAAAGAATTCCGACACAGACACATTCGGAAGGAAAATAATGTGAGACTGAGGGAAAAGGCCACCAGTGGGCCAAGAAGAGCTGGAGGCCCCCAGAAACAATAGAGTGGCCCTTTGAGGGAGCCATGCCCACTTTTCCCTTGACTTGAGAAGTCCGTGACTCTTTGTTGTGGGAGCTCTGTGAAACCCATATGTTCTTCTGACCTGCATGCATATAACAACGTTGCAGATGTATACCAAAATGGCAGGAGAGCTATCAGCTTCTACTACAGTCAAATTCATCCATCCGATCAGCCCCACATGTCCTCAGCAGAGATGCCAACTCCTTACCCCTGGACACACTGCCTCTTTAGGACAAGAGCGTGGGATCCTGCAAATGAGAGCATGCCAGCCCTTTTCTGTGACATTACCATCCACAGAACCTGCCAGATGTGTTTCCTCTGCCACTAAAGATGAGTGCATTACATATTCCCTGTTCTTTCTTCCCTCCCTTTTTGCTTTTAATGGTTAATTATTTTTCTGTGCTGGGGCCTTATGGGTGCTAGTAAATTTCTGTACCACTGAGGTATAACTCCAAAATTTATTTTTACTTTTAATTTTGAAACGGGATTCCCCTAACTGTTCAGGTTGACCTTGAAATCATTCTGCAGGCGAGGTCTGTCTCGTATTAGTCATTCTCCTACCTCCGTCTCCTCAAGAGCTAGGATGACAGTTTTTGTTTTCTGAGTCTCCACACCAGGCATCAGGCAAGGAGCAGGGACACAGAAGATGTAAACAGAGTGGACTTTGAACCTTATGTGCGTGGGGCTTGCTCTTGTCTGTTTAGATCTTCTTTCCCTTTGGAGTGATATTACTACTTCCTATACATGCTTTACACTAACCAGCCATGGAGTGTTGATATTTAAAAACCCCTTTAAACTCCTCCATAGATACTTTGCATTTACTGGGGCTACATCTATCTTATAGCTCACAACAAATATGGTTTTTACTTATTTTTACTTATTTAACTTCTCCAAATAAATGGTGTGAAGCAAACACAGACTTACTCTTTTGGACCAGTGAATGCTGCAACCCATAGTTTGAGCTGCCAGAATGAGACAAGGTCGCAAGATGCTGAGACAAAAATCCAGGTGGGGAGGAGATCAAGGCAAGTCCACAGGGCTTCTGGAAGCCTGATTAGGTGGGCCCCTGAAATAACTTTAAAACGTAGACTTTAAAAGATATATCATAGGCTCACATAAAGGAGGTGGTTATGAATCACCGACGGTGGAAAAGTTCTCAAGGAGAGTTCTGACAATTGCTTGATGTTAAGCAGGTGCATTGCCTTTCAGATTGAGCCCCAGGAAGTGGAACGTGTAAGATGATAGACAAAAGAGTAGTTTTTTTCTTTTATCTTGATGGTTGGGATAAAGTTTCTCTCAGAAAATTCTAAAGTCAGCAATAGTGACAATAATTTTTGGTAATCTAACAAGCTTGATTATAGCTACCGTGTAACTCTTAGCAGCATGGCATATTAACTTGCCATGGATATTGACAGTGACTGTTCATTAATTATAATTGTTTTATAAATATTGGAAATTTCATATCCAGCTTTTATTTACATATTAATATTAAAACTCTGGCTAGTAATTTAGTTTTACGAATCGATGCAACTCAGAATTTCTGCCTAGAATGTTACTTAGTTTTAATAACAAATACTTGAGATGAAGGTGTTCCTTGAAAGCTACCAATTATAGTGCAGAGTTGCTTTCTGAAGTCATTCTAAAGGGAACAAGTTGGGGGAGCTGTCTTTCATAGTTTGTGCATAATTAAAATCAGTCACAAAGAAATTCAATTCTATTTATTCCTCTAAACTTTGTTTACCGGAATCTTGCTAATAAATAAAGAACACATCTTAATTTATCTTTAATTTAAATCAGGCAACAAATTAGCACATTAAACACTGAGTTTCTTAATTGTTTCTTGTCAGGTGGTATCCAAACTTGCAAAATGTTTACCCACCTGGATGAGATTTCTGCAAAGTGAGAAATAGACCTTCCACTTTATTGTAATTAAGGAAATAATAGTACCTTATTTGGTTTGGTTCTTACTAATTTATTTTGCATTTTCTTTGTTGTAAAACACTAGTAAGCTTAATTTAGGTAAGTTTATTTTTGTGTGTTTAGGTAGCCTAAATTCATTTTCATTTGCATTAGAATATCTTAATGAGGTTTTCAGTTAGTGCACATGGTGCCGGTTATACTTAGGGATTTCTGAGGCGTTGGATAGGAGGGTGGAAAACGTGTTGAGCAATTCTAGGGATTCAAATGCAAGGAAATGTTATTCTCAGTGAATATCTGTTGTCTGAAGATGAGGGCTCACGTGATAGCTACTTTTTTATTGTCAACTTGATTACAAAATGCCTAGATTAGTGATATCCTTTGGATATGTCTGTAATATATGCGTTCATGACTTTTTCAGCAAGAAGTGACTGAAGAGAAGAAGACTCAGCCTGACTGTGGGCAGCGCCATCCCTGGGCTGGAGGACTAGATGGAACAAAGGCAGCTGAGTTCTCGCTTGTCCTTTCCTCTCCTTCTGGCTGCTGTGACATGTACTGGCTGCCCTACAGCATCCTTCCTTTCGTGATGGACAGAATCACTTGAAATATCGAGGAAAACAACGCTTTCTTCCCCACATTGCTTTTGCCGGGTATTTCGGATAGAACAGCAATAAAAGTGACCAGAGCCCAGAAACTCAGGTGCCTTAAACTTTGACTGATCACACATGATAACAAGAGGAGTTAAACCAGGCATCCCAATTACCTAACTATAAAATATTGAAGAGATTCAAACTACTTTCCGGAACTATGATGAGACATTATATCAATAATTCTAAGCTAACAGTAGTTATTTTCCATGTGATAACAAGTATCAATTTAGTCAATATTTGTAACAAGCTTACCAAAGCAACAATGCCCTAAATTAGATTTTCTGGATCTTGTAAATTTTTTCTTGTTTTAAAGTTAATATCATCACCATAAGCTAATGTTAGTTTTGCAATAGAATGCATGATGTGCATGTATGTATGTATTTATGCATATGTGCATGTATGTATGTATTTATGCATATGTGCATGTATGTAACTTCTCAGTTGTGGGAAGGAGATTCAACAGTACATTTACCTTGGGGTCAACACGATATTGTGAACTCTTGCTATAGTGTTATCAGATAGCTAGAACAATGTTGCATAAATAAAACTTTCTACACTTTGAATTTAAAAAGTCTTAAAGTAGTAAAATAATTAATGATCATCAGTGATTATTGGTTTTCTTAAATTATTTCCCATATTCCCTGCAGTTTTTATTTTGAGTATTTGATCCATTAAGATTTCAGACACTTTCCAGTAATGTATTTTATGAATCAAGACCAAAATGCTTGGACTAAAGACACAAATTAAAGAAATAGATGCGCTGTCTTTCTCTCTCTCTCTGATTTTTTCTTTCACAGATCTTCTACCATGGGTTGAGAGCTTCCATCCAGAGGCTTCCATCATGCCTCAATGGTGTTGACTTCATCTGGACAAAGGCAGCTGTGTCTATCTGGGATTTAGAAGGCTTATCTTAAGGCTCAGTCAGGTATGTTAGATGTAACTGTATTAATTACTTTTTCTCATCGTGATAAAAAGACCTGACAAAAGCGATTTAAGGAAGGGTTTAGTTTGCTTAGTAATTTGAGAGTAAAATCCCTCAAGGTGTAGAAAGCATGGAAGCAGACAGTTTAGACGGCGGGTGTGTGCAGTGAGGGAGCAGAGAAAGGTGAATACTGATATTCAACCCACTGTCTTTTTTTTTATTCAGTCTCCATGGCAGGCCTTGCAGTGGTGCTACCTGCATCAAGGCTGAGTCCTCTGTGGTGATTAATCTCAATTGTCAACTTGTTCAGATACAGGATCACCTAGGACATTGGGTCTTCATCAGATTATCTTAAGAGCTGCAGGGACCTACCCACTATGGGTAGCAACATTCCCTGGGCTCAGATCCTGGACTCTATAAAGGGGTCAAAGTGAGGGCTTGTGAGATGGCTCAATGGATAGAGGTTCTTTCTGTGAAAGCTGGTGATTTAAGTTTCAATCCTAGATCCTCTTAAAGGCAGAAAGAGAGAGTTTAGTCTTCAGACTTGGCTTCTTATTTCTACAAAAGCATTGTGGCATGCATGCTCCACCATCATGTAAATGCAAAAATGTGCACACATGCACATACACACACACACATAATAATTCAATTTTAGGAGCCCATTCTCTATGGCGATGCCTTGCTTAGCCTTGATGCAAGGGGAGGGGCTTGGTCCTACCTCAACCTAATGTGCCAGGCTTTGTTGATTCCCTAGGGGAAGGCCTTACCCTTTCTGAGGATTGGATATGGGAGAAGAGAGGAGAAGGAGAGAAGGGAGGGGGAGCTGTGGTTGGTATGCAAAATTAATAAAAATTTTAAAATAAAAAAATGGAGAAAGTGAAATAAGCCCCCATGCCTTCTGCTGTTCACTCTGGATGTCATTACCAGCTGTCTTAAGCACCTGCTTCTGTGGCTCCTCTGCCATCATGAACTATAATCTTGAACTTTGAACTGTGAGTCAAATTAAATCTTTCTGCCCTTAACTTGCTTTTGGCTGGACATTTTATCACGAGAACAGGAAGCAAGACAATATCTTCCTATCTCAAGTGACCTACTCTAGACACTTTCTCACAGCCATGCCAAGGGGTTTGTCTGCTAGATGACCTTAGATCTTGCCAACTTAATGCTAACTGCAAATCATCATGAAGAGCTACTGGTTCGGCTGGGACACATCTGGACTCACAAGCCCAAATATTCTACAGATTGGGTGTAACTGGCTTCTACCACTGAGACTGGATTCCATATAGTATATCAACTAAAGGTCCCAGATTGGTTATGCATTGAGAAACAGAGGACCCTAAGCAATTCATAAAGAAGTCATTCAGCCTATAGCAAGCAATGTTTATGCCAATGAACTGTAGTTCGGATGTCTATAGTGTAGGCTCCTTTATCCATCCTGGTAAAGGGAGTGACAGGTGGAAGGGACAATGCCTGTCTATGAGATGAGTTTGGGTCTCACAACAGAGTCAAAATTGGGTCAAATTAGGGAATAGGCCAACAGTCAAAGTGGTTAAATAGTTGAGAGAGACCTGTGTCCAGAGCTGAGCCTGGTTACAAAACCAAAGAAGCACAGCTCTCTCAGCATCTCCATGATCAAAGCTGATAGATGATTTTGGATGTTTGTCTTTGTTTAGTGCATTGGTTACAAGTTGTTAAGGACAATGGTCATGAAAAAAGCTAAACAAAGATTAGATTCAGGGTCTTGTTTCGAAAAGAAAAAAGGGGGAGATGCTATGGGATAATGGTCTGTAAAGATTTGTCATTTATATTGGTTTAATAAAATGCTGATTGGCTAGTAGCCAGGCAGTATAGGTGGGGAAATCATACTAGGAGAATTCTGGGAAGAAGAATAGCAGAGAGTCAGTGGTCACCCAGACACAGAGGAAGCAAGATGACAATGCCTTACTGAGAAAAGGTACCAAGACACATGGCTAAACATAGGTAAAAGTTATGAATTAATTTAAGTTGTAAAAACTAGTTAATAATAAGGCTGAGCTAATAGGCCAAACAGTTTATAATCAATGTAGGCCTCTGTGTTCTTTGGGACTGAACAGCTGTGGGACTGGGTGGGACAGAAATTTCTGTCTACAAAGATGTCTCATTCTACTGCACAGAAATATTGGCTTGTATTCATTACAGAGTTAGAGGTTGGAGTTTGTGCTATGCAACAGGGAAAAGTTTGGGAGGTTTGAAACTGATTCCTTTGACCCTACCCATAGAGACCTCATCAGCCTGCAGAAAAGTCCCAGTAGCAAAATGCAAAGAGACATTAGAACAAATAGGGAAATGACCTCTCACCCATGCACAAGTATGGGGCAGGTGGAACTTATTCAAAGGCTGCTTTTGCTTCATGTAAAAAAATTCAACATTATATAGTTTATTTAGTGCTAGTAACTGGATATTTTCTAACAATAGTAGCTGCTACTATGGAGACATTTATTGAGTGTCCTCTCTACTATAGGTACTAATTCAAGTATTTTCCATGTATCACTTAACCCCAAAAGGTAAATATAAGCTTAATTTTACTGAAGAGAAATCTGGAGTTTGGAGAGGGGAGACAATTGCAGACTGGAGGGCTGGCTGTGCCCATAACCTCATTTTTCCTGGTACCAAAGCTAGGACCCTCTCTCTCAAATGAGATGAAATAAATGCAAATTCACAGGTATCCAAACCACTTCCACAGTTTTTAGCCTCTAGAAAAGAAAAATACATAGAAACTATGAGTGTAGACAGAAGCCTTCAGATGAAAAGACCATTTTTAAAAATTACAGCAGTAAAAAAAAGTTTATATGGTAAAGGGCATAAAGGAGAGAGGAAGAGACAAAAGGAAGTGAGAAGGAGGATTAATTCTTCATCTCCTACTTGGTGGAAAACAGAGAGATGTTTATTTGCATTCCTCAGACATTCTCAAGGTGGCAAAGGTGGCTCAAAGAGAAGTCTCCACCAGTCAGGTAGAGACCACATTTCTACTTCTGTGTTTAGTGGGCAGGAGCCAATTTCCTAGCTAGTGTAGAAAAGAGTCTTGTGTATTTGAAAGATGAACTTGTTTCTATTCTCTCCCGGATTAGGTTGGTATTCGTCTACAATGTCCCCCAAATTATATTTGAAACAAGTATTTATTTCATTCTCTGAGCCTTTACTAATTCTTGATGGAACCTTACATCTGCCCTGGGGCCTTCCAGGGGATAAGCCTATTTCAGCTCACATTTAATTCTCCTGGATTGGTTTGATTTGGGGAAGACAGAAGATACCAGGGCTTGAAAGGAATTTTCATTTTTCTGCCGGCTCAACTTTTATATAAAGCAAGAAACTGGCTCAACATTAGCTGTGTGGCCTTGCGATGTAATCTAATAGAGGAAATCTGTAGAGAGCTCAGAGGACAACTTCGTAATATTAAGAGAAAAATATAGTGTACCATATGGGTAAGGACCAAATATCTCAGGACAGACTCACCACCAGGTATGATTTTTCTTTTTTTTTTCTTTTCATCTACACTAGGACAAAACTAATGACACAGACATTGTTTTGATAACTGTTCAGGAAGTCTCCATAACTCATCTTGCTCAATATCTTGCCTCGAGGCTTTTGTGAATTCTGTGATGTCTACATGGCCTGTGACTTCATTTGGTGTCAGAAATCATTGTAGCCATTCTTGTTGTCTAGGAGAAGAGTGTCATGGTTGTGGCTTACAGAAAAATTGATATGCAGCACTTATATGAATCAACGAAGAGGCATAGTTTTATAAAAGCACTCTTTTGCCAGCCCTAGTGGAATGTTGGACTCAGGAAGCTATCAATTAAGGATACTAGGATTTTGAGGTGAAAAAACAAGGATCTTGATAATGGATAGATTAGCAGACATCACGTGAATTCAACAATCAATCTTCACATCACTCTATGTGATACAACCAATGAGATGATGAGGTGTAAGACAGTGCACCTGTGAATGGAACTCTTTGCCTTGATTCATGTTTTTGAATCTCATCAACAAATAAATATATTTAAAAGGGTAGGTTATTAAAGCTGAGGGGGGACATGGTAAAAAGAATGGGCTGTTGGACATTTATTTGATCCCAACTCAAAAAATTAAGCATGCAATGGCATTTTTGATAAACAAAGAAGTTTAAATATAGACAATATGTTGCTGTAGAATATTCCTTTACACTGTATGAATATATGTCACTGTGATTGGTTTAATAAAGAAGCTGACTGGACCATAGCTGAATAAAATAAGGTTAGGCAGGAGAGCCTAAAAGGAGAACGATGGTAAGAAGAAGTGCAGAGTCTTGAGTTGCCAGCCAGATGCAGAGGGAGCAGATGAATGTGTCATGTTAATAGAGGTACCTCCATGTGGCAGAGGGGAAGTAAAAAATATGGGTGAACTTAAAATGCAAGAGCTAGTTAGCAATAAGCCTGAGCTATTGGGCGACCATTTGTAATTAATATTATGCCTCAGTGTGTTTATTTGGGAACTTCTGGTGGGACAGAAACTTCTGTCAACAGTATGTATGTTAGCTGTTGTTAGTTATTTATTTTGTGCAAGGTGGCATGATGGAATGGTGCTGTTATAGGAATAAGCAAAGAAGGACATGGATATATTTCTGCACTGTGACCTGCTTAGCTATGTAAGTGAGTTTATTTTCATAGGCTTGCAATTAAATTTCACAATCCCTTCATGACTAAGAATATTGGATAGAAAATAAGATTATAAATCTGAAAATTTTGTTTTAGTTCATTTTTAATGTGTATTTATGGCTGTATGTGCATATATGGGTATATACAGGTACACATAGTTCATGGAGGTCAGAGGAATTTTGGTTGTCATCCATAGGAAGACCATAAACTTTGGAGAGCGGTTGTTTCATTGGCCCAGAATGTACCAATTAGGCTAGAGCTGCTTGCCAGGGAACCGCAGGTTCTGTCTCCTCATTGCATGGGCTGTAATCATGTGTCTCCTATGTCTGGTTCCTGGCATTTTGACCTGGATCTTAGCGGCTGAAGTTTGATCTTCACGGCGATAAGACAAGCACTTTACCAGCCGAACTATTTTCCCAACCTGAGAATTTTATTTTTAAGCTTTTTAGAGTTTGTCAGCTTTCTAAGAGCCGCTATTCTTATGTTTCATGAGTTCAAAGACCTCAGATGGCCACACAAAAGGCTGAAGACATTCCTACAGTTATTGTATTGAACGTTATCCATCTAGAGTCTGGTAGTCCAAATAGGAGACTCAAGATACCCAACCAATCAATGCCTTACTTTACACTCTTTTTCTCTTTCCATCTTAATTTCCATGTTTGTTTTGTTAATGTTTGTCCCTGCATCTATGTTTATGCTCTCACCTGTGGCAAATGCAGGCTTTGCAGCCAACTCCCTGCTGGTGCTTGTCGTATGTTGGCAATGCTCAGCAGAGTGTGTACAGTAAACAAGTAACACAATACAGATGAGAAATCAACATCATCAACACAATCATGGGAGGATGTCAGAACGACCACTTTTTCTCCTACTTTTGTTAAGGAATTCAATGTGTTGCGGTGGGGAGGCGTGGAGGGGAAGACCATAACTGATGTGGGATGGCAGGGTCACAAGGATGCAATGCTCCAGTGCTATATAGACAAATGACTGACAAAAAGAAAGAACATGGTGAAACTTGTTTTCAAACAGTAAATATATATATATAAAAATCATCCCAATGCAAATCCCCCAAACACAGAGTATCTACCAGTAGCTAGATAGACATGTTACTGGAGACTGAAGCTCTGACAAACTTGGTAAAATTATCATCCATTTTTCTGATATCCTATGTCTATACATCATTTTGTCGATGGGTTAGACATGTCTGGCAGCCTGAGTCTGGGTGCAGTTGGAGCAGAAGCCTCCATGGCTACCACCTAAGGTGAGTTGTGCTTGCATTTTCTGAAACTATTCTGTCAAAGGTTTTAATCAGTCTATTTTTCTCTCCCAAGACTATATCATGCCCTTTATTCCTTGGAGGCTTTTAGGAGAGACCTCAAAAAATCAAAAGGTCATGGCATTACTCTGAATCAATTCATAGACCGATTCTAGAGAGGTCAGCTCTTCTCTAGTTTTCTTGGATGTGGTGACTGTTTCTTTTACAGAGTATAAGACAATCATAAACCATAACAGGAGAGAGAGCTGGGCACTCAGCCTTGATTCACATCTTTTAGGGAGTCACTTTGGAGTCTCAATCATCCCAAATCAAATTAATTACTCAGAAGACACAAAACTCTTTAGAAATTCCTTGTGAAATCCCAGAATGATCATTTTTTTAAAGAAAAATCTTTGCACCTACTTATACAATAAACATCTTTAAGCTTTCATTTGCTCTCCTCATCAGGCCTTTCATCTCAGCGTTCTGCCCACTGCGAGGCGCCTTTGAAGACGGCGGCTCAGCTTTAAAATATACAGTTCATTGGCGGACTTAACTGTGGGCCATGCAAGCTTGCAGCTTATTATTTGAAACTGAGACCTGGATGCTTCTCAGACACACAAAAATCCCAGTTCCTCCAGAATTCAAATGACTACCGTTTCTTAGAGAATTATGGCCGAATTTGGCCTGCAGGATGTATAGCCCTCCTAGAGTGGAAACTTGATGATACGATCAAAGTCTCAAAATAGTTTTCTTTGTTCTGTTGAGCAAATTCAGGGTTTGGAATTTAATAAAAACAAAATATTGCTGCAGGTGGGCACTGGTTCTGAAGCATTATACAGCAGATTAAAAGAAGGAGGAAGGATGACAGAGAAGGAAGGAGGAACTTAGAATGCAAAATTCAGCAGTGAGGATCGTCTTTATGTTTAAATAGCCATTATTTCATTTTAATGTGTCACTCATTTTTCTGAAATCTGTCATTATTCTGTACTTTATTTGTCTATAGTCACTGAAGAGTTGGGGTCGTTTCTGTATAAGCACTGTGACCAAATCTAATTATTTCCCTTGCTATGGTGGTAACACACTGTATCTTCAGAAGAAATCAATTCTAAAATGTATTCAAAGAAAGCAGTTCACAGAACACATCAAGGCATTCAACAGCATAAACATTGCTGTCTGGGAAATCTTAAGACACATTGGCAATCCTAGGTTGGAGTAAAATGTGTATCACTGCTGTCTGCTTGAGAAAGGGGGGCTCTTCAGTGCACACACACACCCCATTAATGACTAGGTAAATCCAGGTAGATGCAGTTTAAGAATTTTGAGGTACCATTTATTTAATTTTATTTCATTTCCTTCAGTCTACACGCTGATAAGGAGTTTGGTATTTGAGTGCTGGCATTTGAATGCCAAAATCCCGAGAAGAACAGAGCTCTTTTTATTGTAAGTATGGCTTGAGTGTCCTATACACAGTTAGCTTTACATTGGAGGCAGCAGACAAGTCCCTGATTTGTGGTATTACAAAGGGTGTATGTGTGTCACCATGCCATGCAACTGATGTGGGTTCGATTTATCACATACAAGATAGTACCAGGAGCTTCTCGACTGTATAGCTAGATTGTGTTTGGCACAAGCACAGCATGCTTTATGGATACAAAGCAAATCCCTTCCCTTAATCCATTCTGCTAGAAAACAAACTTTCCCAGTGTGCCACCCACTGCAGGTGAGAGAAACATTACCCAAGCCAGGACCGCCCATGGGTGAGCACCTACTGTATTTAACTGTCTGAGGGATCCCTGTAGACAAAGGCCCTGGAGAACAGGCAGAGCTATTCTGCTCTCACAACGACTTGACTCAACTATTTGTTGTTAATAAAATTCTGGAATTTGTATTTTGGCTGACATTTTCAAACTTCATGTATATGATAAAGATGATTTGGATACATTAAAATTGGAGTAGGAGAGGCAATTAGGATAACTTAAGATACAGTATGAGCAATTTAAGTCCCTTGCTTATGTCTAATTCGTAGTAGAGATCTACAAGGTGATTGGAGCAGCCCTTCCTGAGCTCAGTGGTCTCTGCTGGTGATAAGAGAATTACTCTAATGACCGTAATTACACCCGTCCACAGTCGTATACTGGTCTTCCTTCCTTCCTCCTTCCTTCTTCCTTCCTTCCTTGCATTCTTCCTCTCTCCCTTTCTTTTGTTAACTCTGAGTATTAATGTAATATCTTCACTTACATCTACTGAAGATGGTGGCATAAAATTTAAAATTTATGTGACCAATGTTAGCAGGTCACCATGGTAAAATATAAAATAAACTTGAGCAGCACTAAGCCTGGCCAGCTAGTTTTCTTACTCATTTAAGGTAATTGAAAATTTCACAGTTAACTCATTTTCGAATATCTGAAATAAAGAAAAAATTATGAAAAGCCAAACCAAAATAAAACAGCCAAAAGACAGCCCATAGAGACAGTGTACTTTTGCTCTTCAGATGTCTTGGTGTGAAAGTCGATGGGGATTTTGAAGCTGAACTGAATGTATTTCCCGTGGTGATTTGACTGAGACTCTGGGGACCAGGGAACAGAACATGGAGGTTTGATTGAGATGTCCCCCATATTCTCACTTAAACTTGCTACCTATTCTGTGGCACTGCTTATGGAAGTTTAGAAGTTGCGGTTTTGTCGGAGGAATTGTGTCACTGGAGACACACAGCCCTTTGAGATTCAGAAGAGTCAAGCCACTTCCGGTCCACTCTCCCTGCTTCCTGTTCATGGTTAAGTGTGAAGTGCTCAGCTTCCTGCTCCAGCCACCACGCCTGCCTGCTGCCATCTTTCTAAACTGAGATGGAGGCAGGCTCTTCTCCCTCTGGACCCGTAAGTGCCAAGAAGCTATTCCTTCTATGAGTTTGCCTTGGTCAAAGTGTTTATCACAGCAAGAGAAAAAGTAACTTAACACTGAGAAAACATTTGAAGCAAACAGAGGATTTGTTGGTGGGTATTTGAGTGGCAAAACATGTATAGACCACATCTGAGAGCCTGGGAATAGTCCCCAAACCTCTCCCAATATACATACATACGTATGTATGTATGTATGTATGTATGTATGTATGTATGTATGTATGTATATATACATTTACACTTACAAATGCATGCACAATATATGTTTATATGTACTTATGCTTTAGTATGTTTTATAAATTAACATTGAAGTTCTCTACAGCTAAATTTCTGAATGACATGCTCCAAAATCACTTCTAAATCAGAGAATAATAAAATGTACTAATATATAATTACTGCCTATATACAGTGTGTTCTTGCTTTTTTTCCAATATTTGTAGAGAGCCAGCATAGAAGTGAAGATATAAGTTGATAGCAGACATCAGGGAGTTTTAAGCAATGTGCACAGTGGTTCCAATTATTTTAGGGTAGTATGTGCCCACGGATAATTGCTTACACATCTACTTATTCCTAATTTGGGTCTCACTATTCCTAAGTAGCTTTATCATGCCTTCTCTGAACAGGCCCTTTGCACCCTTGGGCTAGATCAGACATCGGGAGTCATCAGTTTACCAGGGCCGTGTTACCATTAGCAACCTGCAGTGGCTGTCACAGGGCTGTGTGAGCAGCAGGTGGTATTCTGCATGACCAGGGCTGCTGGAGAGATAACGGAAAAAAAAACAATCTTCTGGGAGAAATAAAAGAAAATATGTAATGAAATCAGTCCTCTAAAAATATGTGTTCAAGTAAGCTTAAAAGCACATTTATTATACTTCTGTACCTAAAAAGTATATATAATCATTTTAAGGGCAGCTGATGACTGAAATCAAGGTTGACATAGTTGTAGCATACATAAAATGACAGATGCTGGAAGATTTCTCCATTGTTCTACCTGAGAAAACTAGCTTAAAGGCCAGTATATCCTTGGGCAAATTGAGTTTCTATGCTCAGTTGATTCTGAGCCTATTTCAAAGAGTGGCTGCCAACGATGTCAAAATGTATACAGAGTTTGTGATATACATAGTTTTCCAAAGAACGACACAAGGCTAGCAGTCTCCATTCATTTGTGACTTCACTTAGATTTAGAGTCGCCCCGGAGAAATGGCTGGATGGTACAGAAGTGTACTGTTTTTCCTTTTTTTTTCAGCATGTTTCTCCTAATCATTCAGTTTTCTTATCATGAGTCATGAAAATTAACTTGGATAACTGTTAAAAATATGTCCTAATATTTAAGGGATTCATTACACTACTATAAAGTAAAACGGCCTACTAAGAACCAACAGTACCATTTTGAGTAATTTGTTCTCTTTGACATTTTTTGGAAAAATAGCTCTCCCTACAACACGAATGCTAAACAAATGGAAAGAGTATGAAGTACAAGAATACACTATACATAAATTGCATTTTAATTCCTATTTTTCTTTAGAAAGATGTCAAAGATAAATCTAAATGTGGTTTAAGCACACACTTTGCTTCAAGCACTTAGGAAATGATGCCTAACAGAGAAAACTAAAGCCATTAATTTTCTATTTGCATAACTTGCCCTTGAACTTTATTTGACATTTCTCATCTGTTTGTGCAACAGAAAGTTCCAAATTACAGTTAAAATGATGGGATTCCTAGTTATTGCTACCCTTATTAAAGGACAGGCATTTATTATTCTTAATGTCTACTTTATAGAGAATTGAAATGCCTACTTAAGTGGTATATGTCTTCTTATCTGTTTCCTACTCAAATTCCATCCATTTGTACTTCTGAGACTGAATAATTCTATTCAGTATATTTTATATGAAAATATATTAACAATGTAAACATTCTAATCTGAGTTTTTTCCCCTTCAACATCTCTTGGCATGTAGGTTTTTCCTCTCGGATATGGTTTGAATGGGAAATGTCTGGACTGCTCACATGTTTGAATACTTGGTCCCCGGCTGGTGGAATTGATTTTAAAGGTTGTAAGACCTTTAGTATGTGGGGTTTTGCTGGAAGAAGAGGGTTGCTGGAGGGTGAGCCTTGAGTGTCATCACGGTGACTGCTTATGACTCAGGTTCTCTCTGTCTCTTGACGGCATTGGTGGTGTAAGAAGAGCAAACAAATGGGGTGCATGGGTGTAGAAGGTAGAGTGAGAGGGCTGTGGCCAACAGAAGACTGCTCATGTATTAACAACCCATCATATGCTGTGACCAAACACCCAATAGAGCAAATAAAGGACCGAAAAAGTTTATCTCGTCTCACAGTTCCAAATCCCAGTCATTCTCAGATGGAATATCAGAAATCGCATCTTCCCTGCCATGATGTCATATTATCTGAGCCAGGAGAGGGCATAAATCTCTCTTCCTTTATGCTGTTTCTATCAAGAATTTTGTCCAAGCAAGAGAAGAGACTGATACATCCCTCTCAAATGCATGGGCTTGTGCGTGGCATGAGGAGAGGTGAAGGGATGCACTGAGGTCTGCCAGGAGATGAACACTTGGGCATTGATGGCTTCTCAGACACCATGACCACAGAAAATCTGACGAAAGCAAGCGAAGAACAAAGACATTTATTCTGGCTCACAGGTTAAAAAGATAGTTTCTGCTGGTGGTGAACAAGTGGTGGGGCCAACAGCTTTCATGACAACCACAAAACATGCAGTAGTTGGTCCTGTGGGGTCAATAGATGCTTTGGATACTTAATACTATATATTTTTAAAAACTCGATCTTATAATATGGTTTCTGTTAGATAAGAGGACTGTACTTAGGGAGCTGGTTACTTGCTTCTGATGTGTATGTCTAGTAGCTATGTAGGGGATAGATACCGAGCCTCTTTAGTTTTTCTGGGTGGTGTGGAGAACATGGGAGAGCCATGCCTTTCTGGTTTGAGATAAGCAAAGATGCCTTCGCAGATACTTGCCCGGACTGTCATTCCACAGGGGCAGGAACGGAAGCTCAGAAACATTAGATGGTTGGCTCAGCTTCCCACATCTCTAGCAACTTACAAATTCACTTAAAAATCACACGTGGAGTGGAAGAAAAAGTTATCAGTTGTTCGGATCATTTTTTTGTATTATTGATATGATTACTGCCATCTTAATTCAGGATTACATTTACCATCAAACAATTTAGGTTTACAAACTGCCAGCTAGCTATAGTGTTAGACAGCAGTTACAGACAAACCATTCCGACAAATAGAAAGGCCATTGAATTTATTTGTCATTTTTCTTTGAACTTATCTGTACTCCAGTTTCCCTGCACAGGCACATAACCATCCCTGCAATGCCAGTGTTGGGAAATATGGGTCCTGAATAGCTAAGATTTTGTGTCTATGTTCAGCAAGTAGGAATCATCTCTGAGACGGTCTTAGTCAGGGTTTCTGTTGCTGTGACTAAGATACCATGACCAAAATGCAGTTGAGGAGGAAAGGGTTTATCTTTCTTACCCTTCAGCATTGCTGTTCATCACTGAAGGAAGGCAGGACAGGGGCTCAAACAGGGCAGAATCATGGAAACAGGAGCTGATGCAGAGGCCATGGACGTGTGCTGCTGACTGGCTTGCTTTAATACGGTTTGCTCAGCTGACCTTATAGCAGAACCCAGGACTAGCAACTCAGGGATGATGGCACTACCCACCATGGGCTGGGCCCTCCTCTATTGACCACTAAATGAGAAAATGCCTTACAGATGGATCTCAGGAGGCATTTTCTCATCTGAAGCTCCTTCCTCTGATGACTCTAGCTTGTATCAAGTTGATACACAAAACCAGCCGGTACAGAGATGTAGACATGGTTCAGAATATGTAAATTGATAAGTGTAATCCATCTTATAAAGAAACTGAAAGTCAAGAACTGGATGATCAGCTCATTAGATGCAGAAAAATCTTTTGACATCTAATACCCTTTATGATAAACATTCTAGAGAGATTAGGGATACAAGGGGCACAGCTCAATATAATAAAGGCAGTTTACAGAATGCTCATAGCCAACAGCAACATAAATGGAGAGAAACTCAGAGCGATTCTACTAAAATCAGGAACAAGACAAAGCTGTCCACTCTCTCCAAACCTGCTCAATGCAGCACTTGAAGTCTTAGCTGGAGCAATATGACAACTGGGGAGATGCTTTTACATTTCTCCTTAGACTTTATGATATGATAGGAAAAATTAACAGGGGATTATTACCAAAAAAATGACCTGATACCTCTCCCTTCCTGCCCCCAAACAACCTGCTTTATAAGAGATTCAGAAACTCAGCAAACTATTTTCATTGTTTATGATCCCATTATCCGAGAATGACATTTTTACAAAGCATTGAAACAGGAATAATGAGTTCCTTGAGCCACAGGGTGACTTCTTCAACTTTTCCCATCAAAACTCATAGTTTTGAAGAATGGAACATACTAGACCCAAACTGAACCGTTTCCCAGAGACTAATTTTTAGGGTTAGATGTTAATAAACTTAGTCATCATAGTTTTAGATATGCCTGGACTGTTAGATGTTTGGGTTGGTTCATTCCCAATATAAAACACACTGGTTCACAGAAAGGATGAATTGTTTCCTGTTTGACTATATACTGGCACATTTTAAATTATGCGTGTCTGTCTCTTTAAATGAAGGAAATTAACTTTTAAGTTTAATTAAACATTTTAAAAATTGGGTTTTAGTTTATAAAATTCACCCTGTGATTCCTCCAACTTCTTTCCTTGAGAAAAATAGATTACACGTTTCATTGGGATTTGACCTTAATTAATCCTGTACTTTCTGATCCACCTCTTTGCTGGGAGAGTCTTATCAAAAGGAATGCAAGCTACGGGGCTAAGATAACAATCGGTCATTAGCTTCTGTGTGTGATGCTGGCTGTGGTCCACGGGCATGGAATTCAAAGCCCATTGTACACAGTATTGTCCAGGGTTTAGTGCTCTATGGCCGAGAGACAAAATAAACTGTGCAGAACAGCATCTTTACACAGTCTACATGGGTGAACACCAGAGCAAATGGCCTGAAACCTTCAGAGCGCAACACGCGCTCTGGCATCAGGTCCTGCCGTGTCAGATTACACCAGAGGTGGTTCATCTCAGGGATGCCAGCTGAAGTCAACAAGCACAAATGATCATTTTCCAAACATCATTATTTTGGTAAGAGTGATTCACGATGATAAACTATCACAGCCACAGCGTTAAGAGAGAGATAGAGATCATTTCTAGTCTTATATACTACCCCTGTGCGGTAGCGCTCTTACTGACATGACTTGACTGTCTTCTAAATAAAGAGAGAGTTTGAATAAATATTTGTTGCCTGATGATCTGAATCAGACGTAGTCCAGATAAATATAACACATCTGCTGGGCTACTCACAAACCAGATGTGCTCAGCAGCTGTCCTCCATCACGAAGTGCAGCTTTTCCTTTTCGGCTTAGACACTCAGGATCCCTAGCACCTTTTTAGCTTCGGGAATTTGAAGAATGGAAGTTGATTTCTCTGCATTTGTGCAAGCCACCAAAGAAACATCTCAGGATGCTTTGGTGCAGTGAGTCACCTTCCATTTCCTAGTACCCTTTTCAGAGTCAAGATGACTTCTCTGATCTTTCAATATTTTTACCCAGCTGGCATTTCCAGCTTGTCACTACGTGCTGGGCACTCTTCTAGATCGCCTGGAAATAGAAGCAAGGCACATTTACCTCGGTGAAGTGTGCAATTCAAAATAGCGATTTAGACAGAATGTTTCACATGCCTGTTCCAAACAAATGGTGGTTATACCAGTCCCACTGATCTGGCCATTACCCCTTGCAGAGATGTCCTGAGAATATATAGTTATTATATGTCAACTACAAATGTTAGTTGCTAGTTAGCAGGCTTGAAAGGCATTGAGGAAAGGCACCTTCCTCAGAACGAGTTCCTTGTGAAACTAGGAATTGAAACTTCAGGACTTGGATCACTGGTCCAAAGAATGGGTTCCGGGTCCTATCGCCAACCCTTCTAAACTGCCAGAAAGATCCTACCATCACTATTAGCCAGAGGCTTTCTGATAAAGAACAAGTTCACACCATTACCTCTTCCTCTGAGCAGAGCATGAAGTCATAATCCAAATGGGCCTGTGAGCCACCTGTACAGATAACCATCTCCCAGGAAAAGCTTCTGAAACTCCCACAAAAGGTATAACGCCTATAGAAACACATAGGTTGGTTGGCACAATGGCCCGTTTGGTCATTATTGTTCTCACCCACGAGAGTATTTCCCATTGTAATGATTCCTTTTAGGAACCACCCACTGTCATCCCGTGAGAGTTTTCTTCTGAAATAGTCGCTTCGGCCACTGTTCGTTCTCACCCTTGAGAGTGTCTCCTGTCACTCTATAATAAATTCTGCCTGCTGTTCTGTGCCCTGTGAGGCTCATTTGAACCTTTTCAGTGGAGATCACAAACACAGGAGAGCTGCAGGGAGGCCAGGACAATATACTGGTAACAAAACTTTGAGAAACAAAAGCAGGCCGTTGGAGGGATGACTCCTGGATTAAGAGCACTGACTGCTCTTATAGAGGACCCACCTTTAGTTCCCAGCACCCACACAATCATCTCTAACTTCACAGTCCCAGGGTCCTCCACAGTGGCCGCCACAGTGACTATGCACCCCTGGGCTACACAGACACACTTGTAGGCAAAACACTCATGAACAAACTAAAAATAAATACCTACTTTTAAAAAGCTATCTTTCTTCTTGGTGCATGTATTGTAATGTTGTAGACAGCCATACCACGGGAGATGAACTTTTTCATGGTGATAAAAATTAAAATATTTAAAGATCATTAAGAAAACATATTTTTTTAAACAAAGTTTTTCTTATGTTTCAGTTCTCCAGCACTGTGATCTCAGTGTTCATGTCCTCTCGACTTCAAATGTTGAAATTCTAACCCTAAGATGATAGTCTAAGGACGAGGCCCTGGGAGATGACTGGATGATGGAACACCATCAATAGTTAGTATAATTATTGGGGTGACCTTGAGGACTCCCATATTTCCCTTGCCATATGACGACACACAGAGAAGCTCTCTGACCCAGGAAGTAGGCATTCTCTAGACAATGCATTTGCCTTAGTCTTAGAGTTCCTCATACCTCGAGCTGTGATAAATGAATTATTCATGTTTATAAACAGTCCAGCTGATGATACTCTATCAGAATTGCCTCAATAGGTCAAGACAGCAAGGGAGACTATTTTTCTTGTGCGCAGAGAACTTAGTTTAACTCCCTTCATCCTAATTTGCATCAGAGTTACTTCAATCTACATTATTATAATAACTTCCAAACTGATTTGGAGTCACCTAACTTTTATAGCTCATGCTTTTGCATTCTCTCTGCTAAACATAGTTCTGAGTTCATCTTACATCCTCCATAATATCAAGGCATCTCCTTGGTTAGGTGGTTCCTTATCTACCAATCAAGTTAGTCTAAACTAGGCTCTGAGTACCTTCTTAATTTGTAGCAAAGTGGGTCTTCAATGTGCCTTTTAGAATCTCCCCCTTGTTACAGGCAGGAACCCATCCCCAGTGATGCTTTCTGGGCATCCTGCTGCTCTCTGTGGTGTGGGAGGTGGATCAATAGTTAGAGGCCAACTCAGACTACACTAGATTTCAAAAACTACAGGAGTAGGGAGACAGTTTAATGAACACTGTGCTTGCCGTACAAGCAGGCAGACCTCTGTGGGTTCAAAGTCAGCCTTGTCATATGACTGCTGCAGTCAGACCTCCCTTCATCTCACTAGCCCTTTCCTGCCATGCTTGGTTCTACGCTTAATCATTCTACCACAAAGCCTCTCAGGCCAACAGGAACCACAAGCCTTCATGTCTTTCTATCCTTTTGACCAGGACAGTCTGCGACATGTTTCATTGGTGCAATCTCACTTTTCAAGTGTCAGGCAAAAGGTCACTTTTTTCAGGTGTGAGTGACTCTTCAATTCCATTAGGTACTCCCTCGGGGATAAGGAAGGGCAAAGTCACAGCTGAAAGGAGCCACTAGGGATGCCCAGGCAACTCTGCTCTACTGTCTTATTTCTATCTGAAAATACAATGTTATTCTCTTCAAATATAATTATTAATGTCATATCAATTAGAAAACTGGGTTTTCAAGTTTCTCCTACATCAATATTGTAAAATAAAATTTTCATTTAATTGTTAAGGAAGTTAAAAAAAATTATGCCCAACATTTATTCCAATGTTACTAAAAAATACCATCCCAAGAAATAGGACCTATGTGCATGGTCAACTGATTTCCAGTGACGGTGAAACAGTAATTTAGTGAGAAAGAACATTCTTCTCAATAAGATACTGAAAAAATTGAAATGTTTCTTCTTATTTACTGTAAAGTCTAAACAAAATTTAACTCTAAATATAGAAGGGCAGCTATGGTATGAATTAGCTACTTTTCCTTTTACTGTGATAAAAATAGACCCTGACAAAAGCAGCTTAATGGAGAAAGGGCTTACTTTGCTCAGAGTTCAACAATAGAGTTTACCATGGTAGCTCTAACTGTGGAAGCTTGAGGTAGTCAGGAAGAAGATAGTGATGGATGCTGTTGTGCCTGAGCCCATGGGATTGTCATGAAGTCAGGCTTCCAATTATTTCATGTAAAGATGGAAAATAAACATAGAGTCTAAATTACGTATATTATTGTGTTTTCTTTGAATGTTTTGACTGTGAATGAGCTAAGTAGAGAGATATTTCATTGTACAGGTGGCTAAGCTAAAACAGTATATATATTTTAAAGGTATCTTGACTTCAGAATTTGGGTCTGAGGATATGTTGCTTTGGAAAAGAGGTTCTGCTTTTGTTTCCACAGAGGGTGAGATTCTGTGGATTCTTTTCAGACTGATGTGATTTGATGGACCAAGTACCCCTGAAAGATGTCCATGAACCCCCCAAAAGAAAATACTTCAGTCAACAAAAAGCAGGAATCAGGTTGGAGAGAACTATGCCCAAATTCCCAAATATTGTTTATAAATGTTTGTTTATATTTAAAGGCAGGTATGCTATACAGATAAATACGTTGTATTGCTAAGGATCTTGGTCTATTGATATAAATTTAAGGTCAATCTTGTTATATGTGTAGTTCTGCTCTTGATTAAGATATTGTGTTTTTTCTGCTCATTAAAAAATGTAATTTATAGTTAAGAAATACAGGTTAGTAGATATTAATCTATAATAGTCAAGCTTGTCAGCATGTTAATTTTTCTAGATATACAGAGATATATTTCAGATAGATAGGTATTCTTCAAACCTTTCAAAGACTAACAGAATATGGCATTTAAAATGTTTTAAGAACTTAGGACTTTTCATTACAAAGAGACACATTTGCTCCTGGCTGCACCAATCTACTTCAAGAGGAAGATGGGCATGTAAGGGGATCTTTATGGAGTTTGCTATTTGGGCAAGAAACTGCTCTTTCTTGGACTGCTTGATGTTACGCTTCATGAACTGGACATGCAGGACCCACAGAAAAATGTCTGCTGAACTTGCCTAAAGGTGAGATGCCCCTTCAGAGTTCCTGCTTCATGAAGGAGTCTGCCCGACATTCTGCAGCACACAGAAGAAAGCATGAGCTTTGCCAGTACCTCATAAGAAATCTTCAAATTTCCTGCTTCATGGAAAAGTCTGCCAGAAAGTATGGGCCTGTAGGCTAAAGATGGATGCCAATACAATACAGAAGAACTTTGAGTGACTGTTCATGCAGCAAGATGTCTCTGCCAATTCTAGAGTTTTGGAAGTTGCTTTCACTGCACTTCCTGTTAACTTACGTAATATTATATCCTTTTGGAGTCTTTGGTGAAGTTGAAGAATAGATAGTTATAGTTTTCCTTAGTTATGATAAAGGATAGAGAAGATATAAAATTTTAGACTCACAAAGATAGGATAGATGATAGAATATTTTCCTTAATTTGCAAAATATAAATGGAATAAATATTGTAACTATAATTCTAGCATGATAACTTTTGTTATATGTAATTTACTATGTAAAATTAAAACCTTCCTTTTTATTTGGACAGAAAAGGAGAGATGATGTGGGGTTCCTTTCTGTATGCTGTGAATACCATTTGTAAGTTAAGAAACTGCTTTGAGCCTATTGCAGGGCAGAGTAGGGCAAGGTTGGAATTCTAAACATATAGAGGAGAAGAGAGTAGGCAGAGTCAGAGAGAAGCCATGTAGTTGCTGCAGGAGACAGACACATGACGATGCATGATGCCTGATGGAACCTTGCCAGTAGGCCACAGCCTCGTGGTGATACACAGATTAATAGAGAGCTAGCTAGAAATATGTATAAGTTAATAGGCCAAGTAGTCTTTCAATTAATACAGTTTCTATGATTATTTTGTGTCTGGGTAACTGGGAAACTATGGACAGTCTCCGTCAACAATGTAAGAAATCTTTAGAACTCATGAACAGCAAATATTAAAAAAGACAGAAAATAAGAGCATATATTTGCAAATAGAGATAATCAAATAGCAAATAAGCACCATAGGGTCTTTCTTTTCAACAGTCATCATAAAAATACAAACTAGTACCACAATGAGGTGTCATAGCACACTGACTGAGGAAGGCTAACTTTCAAAAGATTGACAACAACAGGCGCTGTAAAAGTATGAAACACTGATTCTCTCATCTTTTCCACCTGAGGATTGCTGTGGGACTGTGACATAGTGAAATTATTTAATCACTTTGAAAAAGCCTTTTTGATTTATTTTTGCTGTTGTTCTCTTTTCTGTATTGTTGGAGTTTGGGCCCAGGGCTTTGCGCATGCCAGACAACTGTTCTGCCACTGAGCCATTATCAGGGTTCTTCATCTCTTTCTTCAAGACAGTGTCTTTCTTTGTAGCTCAGGCTGACCCTGAACTTGTGATCTTCCCACCTCAACTTCCCAAAAACACAGGTCTGCAACACCATGGCCATTTAGTTTTATTTCTTTTTATAAAATTAACATGAGTTTTCTCTCTGACTCAGTAACTGTACCTCAGAAATTTACCCAAGAGGAAAAAGAAACATGTCCTTATGGAGACTTTAAGATCACAGAAACTCTCTCCATAGTAAAGTCTGGAAACGACCAAAAGCATCCATCAAAAATTGGAATGATAAGTAAGTATGTAATGCATATTCAATGGAATAGCATCCATAAATGAAAGGTAATGGGCTACTGATTTGCTCAATTACTGGCACACATATATACTATAACTCTGTCTTAGATGCAGCTCAGAGTACAGTGCTTGCCCCACAGCTGAAAGAAAGGTTCTGAGTAAATCCCCAGCACTCACAAAAATAGTTTTAATAAAATTCACAAAATATAAATAATATGTATGGTGACAAAAAATTTCTTAGAAGATGTGTCCCTTGGTAGTGGATGAGATCCCAGTTATGGGGCTCATTCAGCTGAGATTTATGATGGAGAACTTTACTGTGGAACCTTTTGAAGTTCAGTTTTGGGCACACACTCAGTTGACTCCCAAATCTGAGTTCCTATATTCAAAAAAACTACATGCTTGTACCTGGATCTTACATTCCCTTTGCCTAATGGATTGGCTCATTTGGAAGTGACCCAATAAGGAACTGACTTAAACCAAATCTGAGTTATTCATTCGTTTCAATTCTTGTGGGAGAGCCTAGCTTAAGAACTCATGAATTATCTTCTCTTTTCCCTTCCTCACATCAGGGCCCATCACTTGGCAACATTTGGCCTCCTTCTCCCTCTGTGAAGAGCCTTCTCTCTGGAACATGAGAACATAATTTAATTGATGCTACTTTGCATTTTCTTTGCTTAATGTGTTTACGGTAATTCAATTACCAGTGTTAGACAGGTAGAAGATTTCCTCTGTCCATTCATTCACTCAGAAGAAAAAGACAAAATTGAATTTCTAAGTCCATCTAAAAGGAGTAAGAGTATGCGACAATTTCTAGACAAAGCTCTCATTCATTGCACAGACAAAGCAGGCACAATCTCACGATTGCGGAGGAGAAAACCATCCCAATTCAGAAGCAGAGCAATTTACTTCGAAAACAAAGGCAACACAAATAGCTTGATAATATAAACACAACCCACAGATCATATCCCTCACTACTCTTAGGAGTTTAAAAACTTGTTTTGCTCAGGGTGTGTGTTATAACAAAAGAGAAATAAACCGTGTGTTTTAGAAAGTCTTATTCCATGATCAACTGTTACCCAGTGTCATATGGAAATAATGTAGACTTTCAAAGGCGTAGTATTTTTCTTTGAATGAATTTCTAAGGTGGCATATGAAATAATGAGTTTCATTGTGACATTTCCATATCAAGCAAGTATATTTAAAAATGTAGACTAGTCCCCATTAGAAGAGCAGCAGGGATTACAAAGACCCTACACAGTACTAACAGAATATCCCCTATCTTGAGTTGTTTAATGACAGGTTCAAACCTGTACCACTCACAGAACTACTGGGGTCATAGAAAACAACCTGTCTCCTGCTTTCTCTATCATTTCCTCCATGCTTATTTTTCCATTATATATGACTGTAATTAACTTAAAAAAGTACATAAAAGTTTGATGAGAAAAGTGTGTTTTTTATGGCCACTATGAACTAAGTACACTTAGGTGTGAACAGGTAATGGATCCTCTGTTTAAGCATGAAGGAATCCATCTTTCTGCTCAGCAAAACAGAGTGGGTTCTGGCTACTTTCTTGCAAGTGGGAACATGGGATTTAGGTTGCCACAGTGCGAGAGTGTAGATTTCAAATATGGACTTTGCCATTCTTCTTTTATTTTGACTGCGGAATGGACCGCAAGTCTTAATGCCAGCTGACAACTACATGCTACGACCTCACTAAGTGTCAACCTCTGTCAGCATGTCACACAGAAAAACTAGTAGATTGCATAATTCAGGTCAGTATACTCATGCTCAAGCTGGTGTTTCTAGCAGTTCTGATTATGACATGGAAGGCATCAGCTCTTTTCTCATTGCAGGTTTGATTTTGAGAAAGGAAGGTCCAAGGATAAAACAAGTAAAACAAAATAAAAGCCACCATCGTCCATGGACATTAAAGTAGGATGGATGAAAAAAAATATGTATGTGTCTTAAGGACAGCATTTAAAAATGCCAAACACTGGATGCAAAGAAATTTTGCTTTTTAATGCTGAGGCTTAAAGCCAGCCCTCTACGCATGCTGGGCAGCTAACTGCTTTTCCACTGAGCTATAGCCCCAGATTGTGCTCAAGCTATTGCAGTGTGGGAGAGGACTCAAGAAACCTGGGAAGGAGATGCTATTTGATTTCGGATTTTCAGAGCTGGCATATGGCAGCATCTTTCCACATACTTCCCTATTGTCGTACGGGGATGCTACAGTATCTGGGCTCATTGATTGTTGATGACGAAGCACAAATACAAAGTGTCTCCAATGAACCAAACATTTTATTTCGTTCATTGAAGGAGTACTGTGTCTGGGCCATGGTCCAGGGTGTTAGTTCAATAGCAGAGGCCCCGATAAAGTGCCTCAGGGAGCTTACCTTCCTCTAGGGTAGACCAGACAGCTGCAGACAGTTACCTTAGTACATGCATATTTGCTGTACGGTTATATGCCGTGGAGTGAAATATGGCAGAGACACAAGAAGCTGTGTAGGGGGGGATGTTATGTCAGTGATGGTGTTGAGGAGAGGGCGCGCTCCTGAAAGCATTGAGATTGAGAGAAAGGATAGTTGGTGGGAACACCTGGTGTCAGAGGGCACTCAGTGAGATTGGATCTAAAGTATCCCCTTCAAGTCTCACATGTTAAAGCTTTAGTTGCTATGTGATGGGCTATGGCTTAATCATTCACCTAATCAATTATTGATGCATTGATAAATTGGTGGCATTGGAAGGACTGGTAAATCCCATTTGGGAAAAGTAGTTCACAGGAGGTGTAACACTGAAGGGTACCCCTTCCTTGGTCCTTTCCGCTTGGCAATTTTATTTCCTAACTACTATGAGTTGAGCGGCCCCCTTCATTGCATGGTCCCAGTGACACGATCTGCCCCTTCTTAGACACAGGAACAGTGAATCCAGCAGATCGTGGAGTGCAAACGGGAACTGTGAGTCAGATGAAGCCTTTCAACCCTTAAAACTGTTTATGTCAGGTATCTTGTCATAGCAACAGAGGTCTAATGAGCACAATGGCGTTTCAACGGGACGTCAGGAAAGCAGTGAGGTTTGGCAGGCCAAGAGGAGGATGGAGGTCAGAAAACATGGGTGAGAGCGGTTACATCTTGAGGGCAGTGTCCACTCAAGAATGGGAGAGAATAGCAGCTGTTGGCTGTCGTGCTAAAAGTGGAATTGCTGCTTCCATGTAGAGAAACAGGGTCCGAGCTATGGTTGTCACAACAACCAGAGTAAAACACGTGCCGAATTGGACTTAGATGCAGAGGAGGTGACATTTTCTTTCAATTTACTTAACGGAAATACAAGAGGACTTTTTGGAGGGTGGAAGATGGCCTAAGTGAGGAAGAGGGAAGAGAGGGATGACCTAAAGGTTTTGGTTTTAGTCAAAGGCCACAGATCTGGGATAGCAGTTCTTCTGCTAAATCCTTTCTCTTCCACCTCAAAGGCAAGCTTGAATAGAGGGTCTATTAAATGAAATCATTCTTGGCTGTTCTGTTAAAAAGATGATGGACTGAGTACATCTACTGCCTGGAAAGAAATCCAGTTTGTACTTAGTTCATTTGAGAAATTGTTCTTGAACAGTTACCCTTATATACATTCTGCGTGTAATGCTGACAGGTTCAATTTCTGCTCGGGTTAATGGCCACATAAATGTCTTTACACAAGTTAAGCTTGCTTGGAGGCAGGAATGATTCCTAATTCTTTCCCCCTATGTTTTGCATTGCTGGATAGGATTTTTTTTTCTTTTGAACTGAGGTCTAGCCTCCTCTTGTACTGGGGGGTAAATCTAATTAACATTAATGAGAGTTCTGTGTGCATATTGACAGGATAATAAACCTTTTAGGACGGCTCTTCCTCTCTTGCACTGCCACTCCCCCACTGCACGCTGCCTGATTGCTGCATGAGGTCGTGATACAAGCCCAGGCAGGAGAACACATCCTCGGTGGAAATGAAACAGAAGAACCTGTCTTTATGCTGACTTTTTCCTTATGCTAGGGAGAGGAAAAGGGGGCTGGGGACATTATAGCCAACAGACTCTGGTTCTCGTGAGGGGAACATTTAAAAAAGATAATTTCCCCAGACCCAATAGGGTTATGGCTTTTTAAAAAAATTGATGATACTCATTACATATAATTCTAATTTTCACTGTAAGCAAATTGATAGAGAATTGAGAAGATTGCCAATGGTCAGTAAGAGCTGGGTGATGTCTTAAGCTTTTTATTTAATATGATAAGGAAGGTAAGATGGTTTATAAATCTATGAAGAAGCTGTTGGAAGGGGATAAGCATGAGCTTGAACTTCCTGCATTGGGTCAGCTGCATGTCTAAACATTTCCTTGTTCTTAAGGTGACAAGAAATTGATTTTACTTTCTATTGCTCTATCAACTTAAAGTGTCCTATAAGTATTACCAGCACTGTTGTTCTTTGTATCCTCTTGTTATCAAGTGAAGAACTGTGCATTTTTCCTGATAGTCAGGTTTATTCAGTAGCATTCATAGAAGTTGACATAAATACTCACATAGTTTAAAGTGGATGGGTGTCAACAGCTCCCAAATACAGCTGTGCCTTCCTCAGCTAGATTTTCAGAGACTGAGGGCTCAATTTTCTTCTATAAGGCTGGCTCAGAAATGGAGTCGGAGGTGTGAATTCACTTTTTTTTTTATTTCTCTTCTAAAACTTGAGAGGTTGAGAGTCTTAAGGAGAAAATGTGATACTGTAGAAATATTGAAAGCTGGCAGGTTTGTTCAACTCTAAACTTTTCCTCTTTTGGGTGGCATGGGTTTAATCCATCAGTTAAGAGAGCTTGACCCATTTAGCCATGCAACAGCTAAACCCTTAATCCCAAAAGATTCATTTTACAGTTCAGATCTTGCCACTGATAGCGTGCTAATTCAGAACCACACAGGTCAACGTGGTAGAGAGAGCAAAGAGGCCTTATTCTTCCCTCTACTGAGAACTTCAGGAGAAAAAAGAGTTCTCTATCAGGATTGGTGCAAAGATCTCTAAGATCTTACTATTTATTGTTCTATTTACTGATGAAATTTGCTGTGTCTTTATCAATAACGGGTTTTTAATATCCAGCAAGATGTTCAATATTCTGAGAAGGAAATGACAATATCATCAAGCATTTTCTCTCTTATTATTATTTAATACTTTTTATTTCTTTTGAACTATGGTATCACAGGGTAGCATAGGCTGATCTCAGACTCCTACATGATCCTCCTACATTAAGGGGTTATGGGGTGGGGTTGGGGAGTACACCACACTTGGCTTCAAACCACTGTCATTCTTGATTCTTTGTTTTAAATCAACAATCTTTAAAAATACGAACGTTAATTTAAAAAATGGATATAATGAAAACGGACTGTAGAAATATCAGTACCTGCATTTATTTTGAACCGAAAACATTTATAGATCTGGTAAAAAAATGATACTGTAGATCAAAAACTCATCTGTTAAAAAGGAAACTTGTATTTTTAATGCAAGAAATTTTTTCAATAGACTACATCCACTCAGTTCTGTTTATAAATAGCAGAACAGACTGCCATGAGCATAGGGCGGTACTCATCACTGTGTAAACATCAACTCATTATTCTAATCTCGCGCTCCCATACAGGTTCTCAAGCGATTCCCACGGTGAAAGCATGTGCACAGCCTCTGTACCGCAGTCACAGGAGGTGCCCAGCAAACAACTCTAGTAAAAACAAGAATCGCCCCGTAGGGTAGGAATGTTAGCCTTACATCTGTTGTAAGAGGAGGAGATGGAAACCCAGGACATCTTAATGAAGTTCCCTAAGTCTGAAGACATGAGGTGATTCTCATTCAGTGTCTCTCATTCTGTACCGAACACAGAATAAAATGGCTTCGCTGGAGTAAGACACTGCCCTCCCCGAAGTTCTACATGTGAAATACTGAATGGTTTTTTTTTTCATAGGAGTTTCTTCTGATTTGATGAGATTAAATAGTCCCTGTTTTCTCATCATGTTCTCAGAATATACCAAACATATGCAACACTTTCTTCATAAACTATTACTCCTTTACAATAGGATTCCATCCACTCCTCTTTTTTTCTTCCTGTATTTTTGTCATTTACAAGTTCTCAACTCAGAGCCAGAATGAAAAACATACATAAATAATAACTGCAGTACAAAATCATGGGTGGTAAGTCTAACCAGATGCTGTAGGACAAATTCAGGAGCACCCAGGAAAAGTGAGGATAGTATTTAGGCCGGATCTTGAAAGAGTTTTTGATTTTTGAACCAGGGTCTCCCTAGGTAGCCCAGGATGATGACCTTAATCTCATGATCCTTACACTCCATTCCACTTGAGTCTCCCTAGTGCAAGGATTACAGTCGTACCCAGTCGAATGAGTTTAGTAAATAGAAATATGGGTAACACACTTCTGCCAAATGCCAAATGCAAAATCAAATGTAGCATCCATTTTGGCTGAGAGCATACTCTTACATAGATATACACAGTTGGTGTAAGTGATAGAAGTCTTTCGGAGAAAACTTTAGAAGAGTCTTATAAACATTCATACATATTCATGTGTGTGTGTGTGTGTGTGTGTGTGTTTATTCAACTACCGCTTAATGGAGAGAAAGGAAAACACTATTCTCTCAATGGGTAACATTGAAATAATAATAATTATCACAAAGAATTAATGTGTTCAGCACTGAATTATCTTTACCATAAGAAAGAATGTCAAGTTGTATACCAAGAAAGTCATTTATAAGACTAAAACAAAACATATCACATGTGTATGTTCAAGGGCAATCGTGAAATATAAATTTCACAATTGTGTGGGCAGGCATGCTTTATATATGTGTGTATATCTATGTCAAATATATATATGAAAAACATTTTAATGTTTACCCAAGAAGCTGATATGGCAATTACCTTGGGAAACAAGTCTAGAACTTATATTCTATCTCATTTGGAATACAAAGCCAGATACTACATACTTTATAAATAATTAAATACACATAAAATAACAGGTAGGGCTGTACAAGTATGAGAAGGGACCCGGCTGGCTCACCCACACTCTTAACCCACTTTGCTACTCCTAACCCAGTGGCTGTGCTTTTACCTGGTTATGAAATTGTTTTGACAAAGTCTCCATCAGGCCATTTGAACTAGAATTGAGGAAGGACCAGACCGTGGAGTGATGTCACTCACAGTTTAAGCCCTTATCACATAAGCATCCTTATACCAACCTACATAAGGGGAGGTGGTGCATTCTGACCACAACACCTCCCTATGCCACCGAATGTTCTGAGCTGTTGTCTTGCTCTTCAATGGATATTGGAGCCATTCCTGCTAGTTTACTATTTCCAAGGCAGAAATAATTCCCGTTGTCTCCTCAAGTGCATCAGGTAACTTGGACCGTTTTCCTAGGAATATTTTCTGCCAATTTGTTACATTTACAAACTCTAGTTTTAAGTTAAGTTGCCTTCTGTCACCAATAAAACTTACAAAGTACCCCATTGTTTATCTTTTCGCATCCAAGGAAGCCAATCTATGCTTTTTTCTCAGAAAGATTTTCCCCAATCTGAAAATTTATCAAGATAATTTCCCATAATTTTACCACATCACACTAGTTTTCAGTGGGCAGATAGATACGGAAATGCCGGTGATAAGAATATGCTACGACACTAATAATGTGCTATGATAAACCACAGGAAGGGCCTCCTTGAGGTGCAGACTGGTTTCGGGAACCTGACAAATAAACGGGCAATTTAAATAGAGGGTTCTGTGCATGTGGTAGCAAAGCTTCTGTATTACAGGGACAAGGAATGATGGAAGCAGGTACCGGAAATGATGGTGGCTGTCCTGCTTTGGGATCCACATTATAACTGCCCACCATTGTGATGGTGAGATTTAGGGAACTAAATCGCTTGGGTGTTCCCCTGGTGGCTCCATGGGATGTGGCAGCATGTGAGATATTGTACGCTCCAGAGGAGGGCGTCACACACTGCCCCGCCCCACAGAGAGGAACAATGAGACTAGACACTGATGCGCTGATGGACATGTGTGTATCATCCCAGTGATGACTAACTTTGCTCTGTCAAAATGCCTCATTCAGGGATGTTCAGGACAGTGGCTTGTGGATGTTTCTAGAATGGAGTAGCACCTGCATCAGTGGAGCCAACAAAGAACCTCGGTCACTGGGGAGCTGGTTACTATCTTGTCTGTGGAGGCCCTGAATGAGGCAGAGTGGGAAGGAAGGGCAAATGGTTTTTCTTCTGGAACCGGGACACATACATTTTCCTGGCCTCAGACATCACAGCTCTAGGTGAAGAGGCATTTCAATTATAGGTTTGACATCAACTTCCAGTCCTTTTCAGATCTTTAACTTTCGACTAAGAATTGTCACCAAAGATTTTCAGGCCTTTGGACCCAGAGTAAAATTGTCCCTAGCTTCCTTTAGCTGGTAGACAGCATATGGTCTCAGTCTACATAACAAATAATCAAATCCCCGAATGGTGTCTATTGTATGCAACTCAAGAGAACCCCAACTAGTGCACTCCTTCCACCTAGACACAAAAATGGCTTTCCTGGGGAAGAGAATCTATTGAAGCAGGTTAGAACCGGGTGCTTAGTTGAAGAAGGACGTTTTTAAAGAAATTCCACACTAGCTCAGAATTGAGAATAATAGAGGGTTATTTATTTAGGGGTAGACTCACGGATCACAGTCCTCTGCTGGAACGGAGAACAGCAAACGAATCCCACACTGGAAAAGAGGCCTGATGTGTGCTTTCCATTAGCATGTTTAGTATAAGAGGCCCCGCCCAAGTGGGTGGGTAACTTAAAGGCTATTGGCTGCAGGAATTCCTACAGCGTTTAGTGAGCTGAAAAGCAGAAAAGATTAAGCCTCTGTGAAGTCTGTGAGCATTTTATTGAGGGTCCAGGTTCTGTGTTGTGAGGTAGAGAAAAGAGCTGTGCTCGGAATTATGATTACTGTTGTTATCCTATTCACGGTGCTGGGTATGGGGCCCGGGGAAACTTACTATGCTAAATTATGGAATCCCTAGAGCCATAGAACTTGCAGAGTATCAGTCCATGAGGAAGCTAAACCACAGATGGATATCAGTGGTAAAGTCTTTACGTGGTTGTTCAACCATTTCTCTGAATGGACTCTGTACCTTGGTCTAGTCAACTTGGATGGTGAGAAATCATTAGCAGTCACAGTTCCAAGAGGAGACAAACAGAACTCCCTCCTCCCTATTACTGACCATTTGGACACAGCCTCTTAGGTCTTCTATGTTCAAATACACTGGCCTTTCACCGTGTACCAAGGATTCTTGGATGCTCTCGTGTTTCAGCGTATAGGAGAGCCTGTGCAGCAAAGCTACACTTTGCTCTACGAACTATATTATTAGGCATCAAACTGGTTTGTACAGAAAATATTTTCCCTCAAAGATTTCAATGATAATTCTTACAGATTGAATCTATGCAACCAACACTGAGATTATTTTCATACTTCCTAGAATATAAGCTCTGGTGTCAACATTATTAACCTATTTTCAAGAGCATAACTTAATGATTTTTTAATTATGATTAAATTTTGAAGTGGCTATAACTAATTAAAACATAAGCATGTGCAATCCTAAATACCTTGACAATATGCGTTTCTCTTGGCATCAGAATGAGGATAGATATAAAATTGACTTTCAGATTTAACAGTATTTTTTCCTTTCTATTTTAAGAAACACAAGAATTTGAAGATCCTTACTTCCTTGCTGCCTTGAATAATTTATGACCAAATATTTTTCCAAGTCCTTTATCTTTTGTGGTAGTATTTTGCCTCTGAGTTCCTTATCTAATTGCTGTAAATGACAATGTGAATTATGTGGACAGAATGACAAGAAGGGAAAACTTATTACCTGCAGTTTAATAAATATCTCCACAACTAGAGTGGTGGCTGAAATATCGAAAGTCTTGAGTATGAGTTGGTAAGTAACCACTATAGTTCTACCTCTCATAGGATGCCACGAATCACTCTGGCCTGCACCAAAAAGGCCATACAGATCATTAAATATTGCTGCTTACTGTATAAATCCTACTTAGTCTTTTATATCTCAGAGGCAATAATTTTTGAACACGAGCTGGGTGCTTACACAAAAGCTAATAAAACTGAACAAGAACAACCCCATAACAACACGGCAGGACTCAAAGGAAAGAAGGGGCGATTTCTAGGAGAGAGAAACATCAGAGGTCCTTTGGGGAGTACAGAACACAGATTAGCACTTAGAGATAGAGGCATGGCTAGTCACTCAAGAATGAAGATTTGGACTGCGTTTCACCCAGGATGTGGGAGGCTGTGCTGAAGGGATAGGCGTTCTTGACAGTCTTGGAATCTTTAAACATCATTGAGGGTAGAGGCTAGGACATCTTTTGTTTTTCTCATGGGACAGGCTTTTGGTTTCTCTTCTCAGTGCTGTGGGACGATTGAATCTGGGCACTTGCTCATTCTAGGCAAGACTTCTGCTAAGCACTAAGCTTGCAGCTCAGCTCTGGAAGAGTCTACTAAAAAAGAATTTAACAGCAAGATTGCCCACTGTGCAGGTGTAGGGGCCAGATTCCTGAAATTTGCACTGGGAGTAGAATTCCAGTCCTAATTTCATGGGACAAGGATTCAACACTCCATCTGAGACCTATGCAGCCACAGCAGCCTTCAAAGAAACAGAGGCAAACCAAGCCGTGAACGTCCTTCCCATGAGCCAGGCATAAAGGACGGACATGGACTTTGGGAGTTCATCACTATGACAGTATAACCATAAAGACTAAAGACATCCCCAAGGAATCAGAGGGATAAGAAGGAAGGGAAACCTGACTCTGGACTGGGATCATTAGAGCAGGGGAGGCCAAGTTAAAAAATATGCATAAATGATTTTGGTTAAAATAACCGAAGTGATAAAACAAAGGATACAAGGAAGACCCCAGTCTGGAGAAAGAATGGGTGGATTAAAACACCAAATAAACCTTATCAGGGAAATTTATAGTCATTGAAACAAAGGCAAATGAGTTTAATAGCAGATCAGTAAACAGGTAGAGAGAACTGTAATTGCAAAGAGGTATCTAAGAAAAACAACCAGAATGGAGCAGAGAGAAAAAATAATTAAAATATAAAATATATATTATATGTATATACTTATAAATACAATATATATATATATATATATATATTCTCAACAAAAAGATCTAGAAAAGAGAGAGCAGGGAAGATGTGCTAGGTGCACAGGAAGATTTAATGCAACCATAACTTAGAGATACTGTGCCCTCAGATAAGTGACTTAATATAGGACTTGCAGGTTCAAACCTGAACATGACCCACACCATGGCTTGAAAGCACGCTGAGAATGATTTATAGTCTGGACTTCTTTAGACTCACCCTTCTCATCCCCAGCCATGCCCATTCTTACAGCCTTTCTCTTCCTTTTCTTCCTCTTCCTCCTCTTCTTCTTTCTCCTTCCCTCCTTCTCTACTAAAATTTGGGTGATGGCAACTCTGTCTTTTTACTTATTCTGGAGAATAACCATGGAATGATTTCTTTTTCCCTTTCTCACACAGCATGTCCAATCCATCTGGAAAGGTAGATGAGTCTATCTTTAGAATATAGCCAGAATCTTACCCAGCCTATAGAACATTGTCATATTGATTTCTAGACACTCTAATCTGGGTGACTGCATTGCCTTCTTTGTGTGTGCGTGTGTGTGTGTGTGTGTGTGTGTGTTCAATATGGCAGTCCAGTAAACTTAAGAAAAAAAGTTAGGCAGAATTATGGATTTTCTGTGGAAGAGGGATCTTGACAGATATCCAGGGGCTTTGAACTCTCTCTCTCCCGATATCTATGTAGTTCATAGAGTTCATTGTCACTGTTCCCAAGTCACCTTTTCAATGGAGCCTCCCTTACTTCATGCTCTGTCTCAGTAACAGCAATTCCTTGTACCTTGTTCTATTTTAGTTTGTAACATATACTGTTTTTCTTTGTACTACATAATTTATCATGGCCATTTGTTATTTAAGGTTCCCTGTGTGTCAAAACTAGACAGGGATTTTTGTTCAGTAGGGAGATTTTTAGCATTTAGTATATAGTCAGTAATAGACATTCAGCTGAGCCAACGATTGGAGAGAAGCTAAGTATGTGCTCTGTGACTTGGGTTAGAGCTTCCTCTGATGTGTTTAGAATATTGCACAAGGAGAGCAAGTCTAAGCTGTATACATAAAATGTCATGTGATATCATAAGTGAAAATAACTGAGATTATTTGTTTTATATTCCTAAAGGAACAAATCAATTTCTCATTCTATAAAAGGAGACAATTTGTATATTAAAACCATTATTTTTAAATTGGGTGCTTTTTAAATTATCGTTTTCGTAGTCATCATCGTTGTCGTCATCATCATCATCATTTTTCTATTGATGGATTCCCTGCAGAATCACATAGCAGCATCTTTAAGAACGCTCAGGTAGAACAGAAGATACCAGCACAAGGCAGATATTCTGCTATTCTTCCGTAGCTCTGGATCCCTTTTCTCAGACAAGCACTTGTCATTGTATTTTGAAAGTATTATAGAAACCAGGGCAAAAGGAGTGAACACTGAGACTCAGACTTAAGTCACTGCTATGAAGAACACTAACGTCAATAAATTAATAAAATTAAACTCCGACCACAAAAGGGTTCTTCTGGTGGAGTCGGTTGGCAGCTGTTAGCCTGGGGGTCACGTTCGCCATCCCCATGGTGGACACTCGGTTTCTCTGCTCCTCCAGCATATGTCTAGAGTAAAAACGGACTTATTCTCCTTAGTTCAGTTGACATGCCTGGGGAATCTCAAAAAGCTAAGGTCAAAAGATACAGAAATTAATAGATCATGGGGGAAGGAGAAAATCAATTTTGCTGTTAGAGTGTAAGTTTCTTCTTTTACTATTTTGCCTGCCTTCCTCAGCTGCAGGTGCCCCTGGCTATACTGTAGTGCCGAATGGTTAACCCTTGGTCACTGCTTTCTCAAGAATCCTTATTTACACTTTGCTGGCCTATTCTGCTTAGAGGACGCAGCTTCAAACCTTCAGCAATATTCCCTAAGCAACCCGTCACCTTTTGAGAGAATGGACAGGCTGCGGTGAACTCGTAAGCGCCCTCAAGTGGCTCTTACCAGAAATAAGCTCTGGGGAGCCCTCCCTTTACAGAGCTCTCTCTAAGACCACAACTGCATTTGAATGTAAGGACTACGCATAGGACAATAACTACAAACAGCTTCTTTTATGAGAAAAAAAAGATTCTTTTCTTCCGTGCTTTAACTGTTGAGAACTGCCTAAGGTTATTAATTGTTATTAAAATTAGCTTCATTTGTGCCACGCCCCCTCATTTTCTCACGGCACTTATTAACGCATAGAAAATAAAGTTGTCTGCATGGCATAGTCTAAAAATGCAGGCTGAGGCAAACCAAATTCCTTTCTTTAGTGGAGGCATACAATGTCCACCCCCCAAACCAGGACAATGTCCCACTTATGTTTTCTATTGCAGTGTGACTTCCAGCCCTTTCCAAAAGCCCCCTTCACTAAACTGATAGATTATTCTCCCTATTAAAGAGTCTTTTATTCTGGGTGCCAGACCTGGTTCTCTCAGTTGAAATATTGCTTTAGCTTTTTTTTTTTTTTATTTCCCTACCATGGTGACATTTCACTGCTGAATAAGATTACAAATTGTATACCTGATTTTCCAGGGCACAGAAAAGTCTCAAAGGGCCTAAAATGGGCACAGAAAGAGATATGTTTGTTATTCTTAATAGACCCGGTGGGAACCCATGGACCCTGGCAAACTTTTATCAGGCTAGATGCTGTATAGAGAAAAGAGCATTACGTAGGAGGCGCGAGTTACAGGCTTGTGCTGGCGACTAAACACCCATCTCTTTAGTGGCACACAGTGGATGCAAGGTAAACACAACACAATAGCTGCCAGTCATTGTTTTTTGTCATGAGTTTGATGTACATTAGCCTTAACATGTTGCTGGGAGGGGGCTGCTTGTTTGTCCCGGCCTCCTGTTAGCTCAGCCCCCAAATGACCACACAGAAACTGTATTAATTAAATCACTGCTTGGCCCATTAGCTCTAACTTCTTATTGGTTAACACATATTAGTTTAACCCATTTCTATTAATCTGTGTATCACCACAAGTTCATGGACTCCCGACAAAGTTTCAGAACATCTATCTCTGGCGGTGGGTTCATGGCATCTCTCCCTAGTCAAGAAGCAGAGAGATGAACCCTTGTACCCAGCTTGCTGCCTCTTTTTGTTCAGTTCAGCACTCCAATTCATAGAACGGCACCTCCTTCCGGTTACAGTGGGTATTAAGACTTCAGTTAATCTAATCTTGAAGCTGACTCATAGGCATGCCCAGTTGTTTGCTTCTTAGGTGATGGCAATCCTGACAGGCGGCCAATCAATATTAACCATTGTACGTTGTGCCCCCAAGTTATTTCATCTCCATCTTACATCTCCCACCTGTACAATGAAGGCACCAGGTTATATATCATCTTAGACTCCTTCCAGCCATAACTATTCTGCTATCTAGACAATAGATCCAGTTTTGTTTGCTGTAAACATCATGGAAAGCTAGCTAGCCTAATTCTGTATCAGCATCCAATTACTCACATGACCAGAGCCCAGTCCTGTGGGCACTAGAGACTAACAGAGAGTGAGACAGTGTTGTGTGTGGTCCAGCGGCTATCATCAGAGTACCGGCTATATTGGATGGGTCTGCAGCATCTCAGACATGACACGGAAAGAAGTCATAGGTCCCCCTGCAGGTTCACTCAGAACCACATCTTAAGTGGAGTTTTGCTCTGCGACCAGGCATGGAGGCAGTGGGGGAGAGTCCTTCAAATATCCACAGTGGAAGAAGTGACTGTGCTCACTGAGAAATCAGGGTCAAGATTTAAGGTCATGTGTCCAAGTTCACAATCTCTTCACGCAATGCTTAGCCTTAGATCATGAGAGAAATATTGTAATAGTGAATTCCAGAGAGACCCCAGCTTTAATTAGACTGAGAACTCTTACTCTAAAATCCTGAAGGCCAGAGGGGTCCAAACCCCAACTTCAAAGTGCCTAGTGACACCTAGCGGGACCTCAAAGTTGACTCCTGGGATGGCTGTGGTGAAAATGCAGCTGTGCTACAGCTGTTGAATAAAATCACCTTTGGGGATGGGGGTGGCTCTGTGGACGAAAAGAAGCATGACAGAGGACCTGGGTTTGGATTTCCAGAAGACAGGCATGGCCGACACTTGACTCTCAGCATTGTGGTAGCAGGGGCAAGGGGCCTGCCAGGAAGTTCACCGGTGAGATGTGCCAGCATTGGCAATGCCCAGGTTCTGCAAGACATTCCCTCAATAAACGAAGTGAAGAGTGATGGGAGTTGATGACACCTGGCTTCCACATGCATGTACATACAGGTGCTCACTCATATGAACATGTAGACAAACATACACACCACACATCCATGTTAAAACAAGACAAAACTCGCTTCCAGCTTTGGGTAGAAGTGGCAAACAAAGTCTTATTGAGACTTGGGCCCCATCTCTACCATGCCTCATTATGTGTGGGCAAATCTGCTAAAATGCAAAACGCTCCTGGTCTCAAGCATCTTGGAGAGGCAATCCTCAACTCATACTAAGGCCAGTGTTTGCAAGTAGCAGCTCTAGAGCCAGAATCGGGAGAAGAAAAGACAGAGGACTCCATGACCTGCTGCCCTTGCGCTCTGTATTTCCTCTTTGTTCAACCCCCATCTTCAGTCTCCATGTTCTTTTCCTGCTCTTTGACTTCTGTCTCCACTGTCACCATTCTAAGCCAGTGTCATCCTGGATGTGCAGCTTCCCTTACGAACGGTGGCTTTGTAGACAGCAAGGCAATGTTGTAATACATGACGTGGGTTATCCTAATCCCCTGTCCACATCCCATTCATGGTTCTCCTTGTCTTGTGCCACGAGGTCCTCTGGAGTCATAAATTCTACTAGCTAAACTCACCTAGGCCACCTTTTCTACCTTAGCTTTGGTGGTGGCCTGGTCTTTTTCACTCCTCGGTGTGGTCCATGTTCTTGCCCACCAGGGCAGCTCTGCCTAGACCAACCCTTCATCAGGGAACTCATGTTTGTTCATTGAGATATTCTTCTTATCTTGTATGGTTTAGATCAGAAGACAGCTTTTCCTAAAGGATTGCTTTCATAACCTTATCAGGTGCATCTTTCTCACTCTTAACCTCTTTCCAACAGAAAACTGATTGTTTAATTCATACTACTTACTGTCAATTTTCTTATTCATTACTGTTTATTATTTTGTTGTTGTTGTTATTTTGTGTGTGTGTTATATGCCCACATACACATGAGGCAGCACTTGTATGTTCATCGGAGAAGGGCATCAGGAATATTCCCTTCTTATTCTTCACCTTATTTTTGAGATAAGGTCTTCTACTGATTTGAAGTTTGGTGTTTTAGCTACTCTGTCTGGCTGAGGAGTTCACAAGATCTGCCTTTCTTTGTTCCCTAGTCCTGGGGTTAGAGTCGAGTGTGGTCATTCCTGTCTTTTATGTGGAAGCTGGCAATTTGAATTCAAGTTTTCAGGTCCTCACAGCACTTTTAACCACTGACAAATCTCTCCATGTTCTATAATAATAAAATTATAACTATAACAATTATTACTATTATTTTGTTGTTGTTGTTAGAGTCTTCTGAACCCTCAAACTTAGTACATAGCCTAGGATAACCTTGAACTGCGATCCTCCTGCACCCACTTCCAGAGTGCTGAGAGAGCAGGCGTGCACAACCATGCTTTCTTTATGTGGCTGAGGCTGAGGGCTTTTTGCATGTTAGCCAGAACTGTATTATATGAGTTGGGCTTGTAATTTTTATATTTTGCCTTTTTCACCTCTGAACTCAGAACCTAGCATGGACGTCTTATGCTGGTTAGAATAGGTACGAACCCCACAGAGTCATGTATTTGAATGCTTGGCCCATAGGGCATGGCACTATAAGGAAATGTGGCCTTGTTGGAGGAAGTGTGTCACTATGGAGGCTGGCTTTGAGGTCTTATAAGCTCAAGTCTAGCTAATGTCACAGAGTTTTTCCTTCTGCTGCCTGTGGATGAAGACATAGGACTCTCAGCTCCTTCCTCTGCACCATGTCTGCCTGCATGCCACCATGCCCCACCATAATGATAATGGACTAAACCTCTGAAACTGTAAGCCACCACCAATTAAATGTTTTCCTTTTTAAGAGTTGCCAAGACAGGACATAGCACTGAGTAACATGTATTCATCCTTATTATAAATGTCTTACAGATATTTATTGAGCATGTACTATGTGACAGAGTTACAAGTTGAAGATATGAACAAGGAACTACCCTAGGAAAGATGTGTTTATGAATATCAACACTGAAACACAAAGGACCCACAAGCAGCATAAAGCAAATGCATTTTTAAGGGAGAGGTGGTAGGCTTGGGAACAGGCTGTAAAGGAAGTGATATTTGTCTCAGTTGAAGAGATGAAGAAAAATTGTACAAGGCCTGATATAACAAAGTGTTTTGTAAGAATATTTAAGGCCCAGAGCAGCTCAGGGTAGCTCTGAAATGAAGAGTGAGGTCTGACTGGATGTAACACAAAAGCTTGGCCTAGGAAGTGATGGTTTTAGGTTCTTCGGAGTCCTGTGACGGGTATGTGAGCATGGGCTGTACTCATCAAAGAGAGGCAGGTGTAGGTGGGTTTGGGCTGAAGGGAAGGAAGAACATGGTTGCTTCTGGAGACATACACAGTAAATGATCTTTGTATCTAGGGAAGAGAGTATATTGGATTTAGGAAGCTTAATATTCAGGAATGTTGTACAAAGAGAATGTTTGAGTAAGATGCCCAAGCAATGGATTATTGAGCAAGAAGGGAGGATTCTGACTAGGCTGAGGTGTTTGGGTGATAGCTCAGAGCTGGAGAGAGAGATGAAGTTGATATAGTGTAATTTTAATGTCTCTGAGGGACCATTGCTGGATGTGATTTCCTGTATCCTTTCATTGAATTTACTCTGTGAAGCAGGCACCACGATTGTCTTCAGATTTACTGTTAAGGAAATTGAAATGCTAGAGGTATAGTGGTTTTCTCAAGTGTCCCATGACTTTTTAAGTAAACCTTCTTAGGAGAAAGTATTCCCCCTTTCATTATCTATAATATGGAGAAATCATAGTATTTCTACTACTAATTCTTTGTCTATGAAATGACACTAATAACTCTAGAAACTTCTTTCCTAGGAACGCTACCCCATTTTACAAACCGTCATGAATATTAGCAGTGACACAGAGACCTGGCTTCTGTTGCTGATGAACGGCCTCCTGTTTCATACTTCATTTTGCATATTTTGAAAATCCCAGAAAGAGCAACCAGCACAGGAACCCTGCCCATGAAGTGACTGAGTGCCTTGTACATCCTGGTGTGGACATGGATGCATGTACCATTCCAGAATCTTCCCCAACAATAGAAAAACCGTTTTAAAAGTTTTTCAGGAAGAAATATGAACCCAGAGGTCTTTTCTGGTTAATCAAAACAGAATTTAAGCAAATTGAATTGATTTAATCTGGAGTTACACAAATGTGAAACACATGTTTTTAAGAAGTATTTTTTAAATCAACCTATCAATATTATTTCTGATATTACTTTTCTTTAGTTTTACAAAAATAAAATTAAAATTATAGTCTCTCATTTTTTGATGCTTTTACATGAAGATCATGACATCTTTTTTAAAAATAAAAATGTTCTTAATATAATACCATTGGGATCATGTGATCCTACCTTTGGAATGAAGAGGCATAAAAATAGAAACAGAAATTAAGAAACCTTATATAACCTCTTCATGATAAATTATTTTAAAATTTAAATTTGTAATAAAAATCTTTTTTTTTTCTAAACTTTGGCCCATCTTTTATTTACTGTGTTTTGTAGCAGACAAATCATTTATTTTCCCATTCAACTGGCATCCATAACAATAATTTAAAACCAGCTAATAATCATTATGGTTTGTTAGAACTGCTACCGATTAAATCTTAAGTGTCTAATACACACAAATATAAACAGAATGTAATTAGAGCTATTTAAAGAACCCATTTTTAACTTAGATTAACCATACTTTCCATTTGCTGAGGATAAACACTCATAAATGAAACCCATTGCTGAGCAAGAAGCAATTACTTCAGTTTAAAATATTAATATGCACCGCCTTTTAAAAAGCCATGGAAAATCATTTATGTAGTGCACTGTACAGATTCAAGTCATACCCAAAAGGAAGAATGGGATTGCGTTCTGTGTCCTAATTGAGAAGCAATCAAGAGAGGGATGGCATGTCCTTCCCCTTTATGAGGCCCATTAAACTCCGCCTCAATGACTGCAGTTTCTAACACAATATTCCCTTATATGTTTAAGTGTGATTTAAAATCGCGTGCATACATGCGAAAGCAAGGGGAATTGTAGTTTTGACAAAACACTTCATAAGCCCACTTTTAGGCCTAAGCAGGGTGTATTTATAATTTAAACTAATAGTTAATTTGAGCACATTGACAAAGACAGTCTGATGGAGAGAAAGGGAAAGCACCATGCATTATAACCGAACAAGAAATGTACTGACTCAGATTGAGTCACCGTTTCCACGGTATTTCTTGTGGTACTCTGGGCTGACTACAGCGCTTCCTTAGGCTAGTGTTATATTGAGTGTGGGTAAGCACACACACTCTGGGTTACTGCCATGACTTATCCGTGGGTCAAGGCCAGCTACAATGGTCACCATTCTCACAAAAGGCTTCTAAGCCTCTGCAGAGGTCCTCAGAGCAGGGCTTTGTCTGGTTCCTCACAGTGACACCCACGCATGGAAGACGCTCGACAGATCTGTTAACCCTTGGTTTGCTTGAAATGGTCACAAACTTTAGAAGCTGCTTAGATTATGTCCCTGTATATAGCATGATGCTGACTGAGGGTGTGGGCATTTTCACTGTCATTTTTAATGCCATAAATATGAAAGTTAATAGAACAGACAAGTCCTATTAATAGCCCATGTCTGTCCATAGTTGGGAGTGAATGCAGATATTACTGTTTTATTCATCCCAACCCAACTTCAACACAGATGAAGTCAGTAGACAATTCACAGTTGTGGACATATCTGCCTTGAAGTGCACGTGACTCTCAAGATTCTAAGACTGTATCTCTTGTTTCCATTTGAAAAGTTATAATCAATAACTTTTATTCTGAATTGTAGAAAGTTCGGCTTTCACTAAAGGTTATAGAAGTGCAATAGCTTCAAGTGGTAGGATAAATAGTAATCTTAGCAGGGTTGATATAATGACTGCCCTTAGGCAAAATTACCAAGCAAGGATACCCATCTTTGAAACCAGCGGTTCTACCCCATGCTCCTCTACTGTTGTGGAAGCTCCTTGAGGCCCCTTGAATTTCTGGACAGAGTTCCACCCCATGACAAGAGATTTTTTTTTCTTTCTCTCTTTCTCTCTTTCTTTCTTTCTTTCTTTCTTTCTTTCTTTCTTTCTTTCTTTCTTTCTTTCTTTCTTTCCTTCCTTCCTTCCTTTGTCCTTCCTTCCTTCCTTCCTTCCTTCCTTCCTTCCTTCCTTCCTTCCTTCCTTTCTTTCTTTCTCCTTCTTTCTGTCCTTCCTTCCTTCCTTTCTTTTTTGTTGTAACTTTTCCAAAGTTTCCTCAATAGAGCCTTCTTTTGTTATCCTCCTTGTCCCTTCAACTCCAGATAGAAACTCGTCTAAAAGTAAATGCAGTGACAAGGACTTATTTGATATCTCATTAATAATAAATCACAACACCAATGACAAACAAAAAGTTGATATTTGCTTAAGTGTTCTGGGTTAATGCCTGACCATGAATATTGTGGTAGAAATTTTTTTGATTGAGAATTTTTTGGTTGATTTAGTGAGATTTGAATTTTAAAGGCTTTCTGAGATATACTGTGTAGGTGACTGCTTAGTCTATAAAATATTCACAGCCAGTCACACGTCTTTCCTCATTAAGGAATAGGAACAGGTCATGTGACTTTGATTTATTGCTTTATTTTGCCCAACTGCTCCCTAAATACTTTAAAAACCATGATAACGATGAAGTTTTCATAAAAATAGACCATACTATCTAATTTTAGAAACCCATCAGTGTTAAATATTTTTATTTTGCTACAACCCACTGATTTGAGCAACTTGAGAATTCTAAGAACAGGAAAGGTCATTACAGATTATTCTGATTACATCGATATCACCATCTTCTGCAGTAGCCACCCTAGCAGGTAACGGGTTGTAAAAGTTCCCTTTACTGAATGCACTGTGGACCAAGTCTATTTTGAAATGGACCTAATATTGCTGGCACCTCAGGGACTACGTTGTAGTCCATATCTTTATAAAATTTTATAACCCATTGACTAAAGGGCTTGAATTAGTTGACTCCATTGTTTGGCAAATGTTTGATAGCCAATAGATTTAATACATTGTTAATTATCCTAGTCTCTTTAAAATAGTATTTTCATTTTTATAACCAAGAATATTTAGAGGCTAATTAGAAATGCGGTAATGTGAATTGTAAATTATGTGTAATTACAATAAAACCAGTGAAGAATAACACACATTACTTATAAATTGTAACACTGTGATAAATTAAAGCAATTACAGGTAAACCAATAATGTTCTTTAATTAAGTAGTTATGAATGAGGATCTGTGCTTTGCATTCACAATAACCTATAAGGTTGAGGATTGCATTTCTGGCTTTTGCAGAAATCAATTGCACTCTGCTGTGACACTCTGCTAAGAATAACTCCTAAGTTCATTACTGTCATTATGCCATTATCATGTAAAAACACCCAGGATTGTTCAATGTAAAGTGTGCTGACAAGCAGTCATCCATGCTGCTTAATATAATTATAATTATGTCACTATCACTTCATATGCTTTTATGAATCTGAGAGAAAGCTCATATTTCCACAAATCTTCAGTATTAGTTGCAAAGGAAGTCGTAAGCTTACTGAAAATGCTATTGTACTTGACATTAACAAGGCTATTCATACTCATAATTATCTGACTGCAGCCTGCCATCTATATGATTATGGCAATATTTATATGTTGCCAACCTGCTTATTACGTTGCGTATTGTCACATTTCGTTATAGCTCTTGACATGTCCACTGATGTTACAGAGAGTGGAGCAGTAACTGATGGCACACTCTTGCTCCCTGTGTGTTTTTACTGGACATCATGTTGATTTTGTGTGGGTGCGTCCAAACAAGTCTCTGGAGAAGAAAGGAAAGTCGGTCCTCTAAACTGGTGAGGGAGAGGTAAGGAGCACAAGATGAGGCTGCGCTGAGCCAAGTTTAAATGGCTGCAAGCTTGCCTGAACCATGATATTTAAAAGATGAACATGGAAAAATTAAGGTGATTCTGATTCATCCAGGTATGCACATATTGCTAATCTACTTTCATGAACTACAATTGGAAGTTTCCAAAAGGAAGGGATGTTTAGATTAGTGACACAACATTGAACATGCAATGTTTCAAATATTGTAGAATGAAACAACTAATCAGTCCTATATTACCAACGATGGTTCTCATGTCTGAGAGTTGCTAAAGAAGATTTAGTTACTATGTTTATGTACTGTGTGTGTGCCTGCTGCCTTTGAAGGCAACAAGAGGTGGTTGTCTCCTCTGGAAGTGGGGGTACAGTGTTTGAGCCACCATACGGGTGTCAGGAATGAGCTACAGTCCTCTGCAAAAGAAGTGAATGTTTGTAACTACTGGGCCATTGCTCCAAACCTAAGTCTGAAATTTTATTCTATATGTCATTCATTTTATGAATCTGGGAAAAAGGCAGGACATTATAGGTCAAAGAAAATGACTATCATTCAAAGCCTCCACAGGAACATAACATGTTATCATGTTTGTCCCTGCTCCTCATGAGGAGCCCAGACTGATGCAATCCACAATGGGTTGAGGAGCAACGAGTATGAGTCTTTCACTTTTATTACAAGTAGTAAGAAAAGTCTGGTCTCTGTCCCAGACGGAGGCATTACCTCCAGTTGATTTTATAAACATGACTCTGAGAACTGATCCCAGTAACGATCAGCCAGAGATTTACATTCTTAAGAAATTGAGGCATACAGGCCCTCTAAGAGCTATAGAAGATAACCTTTCTCAACTCTCACTACGGATGTATTTAGGAGCTGTATCTACCAGACAGAGTGCATTCATCTTTAGAGATTTTAAGTTCAAAACTCATTTTCAAGTACCAAGATTATGTCCACATATTCAAATATTCTGAATATGAACAAACACATTCTAGAGAGCGTCTATCATTGATATCAATGATAGAGTCTATCATTCTTGATAGACTCTTTTTGTGTTGCTCTATGAAATATGTTTCAGGTCCATCTGTCAATGTATGTGTGCACGTGCAAGCCCATGTACGCACACACGCACGCACGCACGCACGCACGCACGCACGCACGCTCGCTCACTCACTCACTCACTCACTCACTCACTCACTCACTCACTCACTCACACCTTGTCCTAAGCTGGAAAACCAAGACAGAGGAGAAGGACGGCAACTTTCTGGTGTAGATGTTATTAAGTGGGAAACTTTGGATTGTGGATCAGTTGCCTAAACATTTCAGTGGGCTCCTCTGAGTGACGGAAGCTGGAAATTGGCTTTGAGTTGTGAGTATAAAGGCATAATTATGGTTTCATGTGCTTTGTTGCATCATGAAGGATAACATAACCAGAATAAATAGATGATGTATCTTATTAAAATTGTCTTTTCTACGTAATTATTCACTTTATGATATCACTACATTGCAAACATTTTGAGAAACGAAGGCCACTCTTCATACTGCATTTCCTTGGTCAGCAGGTTGAGGTCAATAACATGTATAGTCTTAAGACAGAGGTCTAGCATGAATAAGTGAGTTAGAGTGCTAGACAGTCTAGGAGGAAGTGAAAAAGACAGAAGGAGGGCTATCATATTCTCTCTAACTGGTACACTAGGAATCTAGATTATTTAGTATTAGTTATTTTGCTAATTAAAAATTTATAAACACTTTAAAAACATCTTTGTTTCTTCTTGTTGTTACCATTGTTACTTTGTAATTTTAAGTCTTTAACCACTTGTATATTTTTGTTGTATGAATGTGAGTGTCTTGTATGCATGTATATGTACGTACCATGTACATTCTGTGCCCATGGAGGCCAGAAAAGGACATTGAAACCCCTGCAACAGGAGCTACAGAGGGCTGTGAACCATCATGTGAGTGCTGGGAACTGAACCTGGGTCCTTTAGAAGAGTAGCCAGTGATCTTAACAATGGGGCTATCTCTCCAGCCCATTGTTGTCTGAGATTTTCAGAAGGGATCTTTCTGTGCAGTCCAGGTTGACCTCCAACTCATGAGCAATCTTACTGTCTCAACACAAATTAGGGCATAACAGGCATATCAAGTATGCTTATCTAGTACACTTAATTTAATAGGAAAATCACCCCAGTAATAGAATTAATGAAATATAGTAACTAAATATTTGACTGCTAATTTTGCATTGTTGACTTTAATAATTGGAGTCTGTGTAACAATGGGGTTTTCAGTTAAAACTGAATCTACCTGAAGTATAAGACCCTGAAGGAGTTAATTCGTTCCATTCCTCCTGTGTGAGTTCAGGACAATTTTTACAATATGTTTACCTTCTGTTTTGAGAAAGTCAGTTTTTAAGTAAATAGTGTCTTAACAGTTTGAATTGTTCCAACTGTTCTCTGAAAGTTGAAGAAAAGCTATTAAATATTTATTATTTTATATTGTGTTATTTTCTGTTATGATAAATATACATTTTTACTAGTGCTATTCAGAAAGCCACAGAATTATAATTCATGAGTGAAAAAATAAATGTAACAAATTTGCTATTGGAAAAGATACTTCAAACCATGAGTAAACTGCATTGTCCAGTGCTTTCATTATGTCCATGGATTTTATGAAGGATTTTAGAGAAAAAAACAGATGAAAGTGAGCAATGAATGACTAGTCTAGAAAAGCATTTCCAAGATAAAAAGAAAAACACATTGGCTAGAAGCCTGAGGCAAAGTGATGGAATGCTGAGCCTGGATTAGTTCTGAGAATTCTTTCATTTTGGTAATGGAGGCCCTGATCCAGACTCTTTCTCCAGGCTCTTTCCTCCTAGTCCCAACAAGGAGACTCCAAGAGGACATTTCAATTCTTAACATCTGTGCACAAAATAGAATGACATCCAAGTTCGTAAAAGAAGCATGACTACAGCTTAAATCACATATTGGCCCTCACATACTAACAGTGAAAGACTTCAATACCATACTTTTGTAAGTAGACAGTCATCCCCCTCCTCAAAAGAATAAGCAGAGAAATGCTGAAGCTAATTGATATCATAAACCAAATAAGTTCAACAGATATTTACAGAAGATTTAA
>JAQHUG010000225.1:1818794-1840882 GCA_028555095.1 Dicrostonyx torquatus | reverse complement strand
CCATCCATCCATTCATCCAGCCGTCCATCCATCCATCCATCCATCCATCCATCCATCCATCCATCCATCCATCCATCCATCCATCCACCCAGCCATCCATCCATGCATCCATGCATCCATCCATCCATCCATCCATCCATCCATCCATCCATCCCAAAGCACTGAAATACAACAGACACAAAGCATGCATTGTGCTGAAGCTGTGAAGCTGAACACAAGCCATTCTAAAGTTTTAACTACAGCGTGAGAAAGTGCATTAACCCACTCATCCCACTCATATTTACTAAATGTGATCCAATATTATAATTGCAATGCTTAAAATTTTTGAGGGAAATATGAAAATGAGGATTTAGTTCTCCCCAAGGAAATCAAGGGAGACTTCACATGGGAGAAAGCATGAGGTTACTGGTTGGCACTCCATGCTATATGCTCAGCATCTGGAAAAGCAAGAGGAGTTAGAATGTGTAAAAGCATGGCAAATAACTGGAGTTGACTGCACTAAATATCGTCAACGGGGAGTGGCCTCAGTTGCAAGAACTTTGTCATCTAAAGGAATGGGGCAATTGAATATTTGCAAACAAGTTAGAAATATTTGCAAACAAGGACGTTAGAAAAATAGCTGTGGGGAGAAAGAAGGATGCTTGACACAGGGAGATGTGAGTAATAGGAGCCCAGTTGGATAGTTAAGGTTCCATTTGGTTTCTGTTTCCACCATTGTTTGACACTGCTTCCTGAAAAAAAAACTCATTCTACAGACTCAATTCAGTGGGTTACAGATGAAAAAAATTATTGCAGTACTTAAAAATCACCATGGGCCAGGAAGTGGTGGCACCACATTTAAACCCAGTTCTCAGGAGGCATCGGTGGGCAGATCTCTGTGAGGCCAGCCTGGTCTACAGAGAAACTTCCAGGACAGGCTCCAAAGCTACACACACACACACACACACACACACACACACACACACACACACACACACCATCACAATTTTTATTGAATAGGTTCCAATGGCTTGATCGCCTTGCTGTATGGCCCCTACTTGTTTGCTTCACAGGGCTAGAGTCCCCCAGTTTGGATACAATATCACTAGCATAAGATCCTGAAATACAGTGAGGTACAAAGATTTTGTGATGGCTTGGGTCTTATTAAGAAGCCTTATTTGTGGCAGGCTGGAAGTATTTGCCGCATGTCTGATAATTTATCTAATCTAATTGATTTGTATGCCACTGATATTTGTATGTTATCTGTGTATTTTAATATACGTAATTATTGAGACATTAGAAAGTCTTTTCTGCCAATTTTAATGGCTCATTACCTGCTATGGCATGTTATATCCTGGTTTATATAAGAACAGCTGTGACTAATATATTCCTGTAAATCATCCCTGTTCATTTTCATAAGGATATTAGACTCAGCAAATATGTGTCGTGTGGATTTTTATGCACCAGCCTCTGAACATCACAAAAACTTCCCAGAGCCAGAGATAACTGCACTGAATCAGCTGTTCCCAAGTTCACTTTTAACCAGTGCTCAAATTAGATATCTATGAGTTCCCCTTAGAGTCCAATCCCATGCTGCCAGCTGCTCCAGATGCGAGGAGCTTTTATAGCCTTCAAACACATTTTATCTGTCATCATTTTCATCAACAGGAATATCTTTCCTTTTATTCGCGCTCATAGAACCTGGTAAACAAGGAAAGAGAGAAGCTTGGCTTTATTGTAACTCCAAAGAGGTCAGGCTGCGGGGAGAAAAATGCCCAGCGTGGCTCTCTTGGCATCTCTTTCTATGTCATCTTCAAAGGCTTATCAACAACCACCTTAATCCGTTCATTGAAGATGCCTGATTTTCCAAACGACCTTTTCTTTGGAATTCTTTGGAAATGAAGCCTGAGATTACAGAGAAGAGGAGAAGGAGGTTTGGAAGTGTGAGCATCCACTTGTCTCTGCTCCTGATATATTTTAAAATTTATATAACGGACAATAATTTTTGAATGGGTTAAATATTTAAATGATTATAAAGAAACATTTCAACATTATGAATGAATTACTTTTGGACCTTTAGAGGCTAATCTTAGAACCACAATATACTATTTTTTTTTTACCAAGACATAAGTAAAAGGATATTCATTGCAGTAGAGTTTATAACAGCTAACAACTGGTAACAACTAAGTCTGTTATTGAAAGGGTGCTAGTGTGTAAGTTATGGAAAACCACAACAAGCAACAGTTTACAATGGCCTCTTAAGAGACACACTGTGTGCACAGCCTGTACAGAAACGTTTCGAGAACAAGTGAAAAAGTAAGGTTGCAAAGGGCTGGGAGATGGCTCAGTTGATAGAGTTCCTGCCATGCAGTTTCCATGAGAAAACTGGTCATCTGTGGTGGCTGCCCATGTGCCTGCACATACCTGTGCACACATGCCTGCAAACATGCAGATATGACTGCATACACATGTAGCACAGACACATGCACTTACAAATAACCAAAAGTGTAGAGTTTGTCTGCAGGGTGAATCCATTTGTTTGAATCCAGTCAACGAATGGATTAATGTAGTTTGCAGAGTCAACAGAAAATAAGTTATGTTCCCGTATGCACATAAGCATAGCATACCTTGTTCTCCAGATCAAATCTGTACTCTATTTGATGGTTACAAGCCTGGCCTCTGAGGAGGGTTTCGTGAACTCATCTTCTACGGGTCACGCATATAACAATGATAACCTAATTCACCACCCATACTGTCTTACACAATATTTTACCTTAAACTGAAAAATTAAATTTTTTGTAAACACCATAAATTGCATATTAAAATACCATGTACCAGATGAATAAACATATTTGCATAATGACAGGTTTAATTTTGTTTACTCCATTAGTATCTATTCTTGAAAACTCGGCCCCGAATTTCTCTATTTATGCTCCTAAATTCAGAATAGTCTAAAATGTCATTTTTATTATTCCTTATATTGGAGTGCTGAAAATTAAAAGCATTCATCAGAAAATTGCTGTCTGTAAAATGTATTGCCCAATATTGAATGTAAATATTAAGTTTAAATATTTTAAAATTAAATTATAATTTAATTTATAATTGTAGGAACAGTGTAGTGGGGCTATGTGGGTGGACAGTTCTGCTTTCTGGCAGAGATATGCTCACCAACATCGCTTTATGAGCTGCTAGCGAAAAGTCTTCAGGACAAGGGAACAGAAAAGTGACTGCAAAGAACCATTATTGCTAAACACTTTAGGCCATTGTATAGTTACTGGAAACAATATAAAAATGTGGCAATACTGAATTTTCTAAGCTTTTCCTGTGTACTCAGTAAAATGAAAAGCAGCTGAGTTTTAGAATAATCTCTATAAATAAGTACAAAGGAAGGGAGGAATAATATGAATGCAATACCTGTACTCTCAGGTACAAAGTATAAATGCACAACAGGTTGTCCTAAAAATAGACTTTGCAAGGCATAATAATGCCTTAGTCCTAAACTTTAGTTAAAATCAAAAATGTGAAAGCATATCGAGAGACTTGATAATGCAGTTAAAAACCCTCTTTGCGGAATTTTGATTTCTATAAATTTTGCATATGCTGGGAGCTTTAATTTGTAAGTAAGGACTTGCTTTCATTTTCAGTGTCTTTGGTTTACTCACACAGGGTCTCAAATAGCCCAGGCTGCCTTGAACTCTCCATGCAGTTGAAAATGATGGCAAACTCCCTACCCTCCTGCTTCTACCCGCCAAGCACTGTGATGATGGGAAAGGGCTACTCTGCTTAGTGCACGACTCTGTCTTTAAAGTGCACCACATTGCACACACTGCACACTCACTATATTAGTGTATGACTCTGTCTTTAATGTGCAGCACATTGCACGCACTGCACACTCACTATATTAGTGCACGACTATGTCTTTAATGTGCAGCACATTGCACGCACTGCACACTCACTATCTTAGTGTATGACTCTGTCTTTAATGTGCAGCACATTGCACGCACTGCACTCTCACTATCTTAGTGTACAACTCTGTCTTTAATGTGCAGCACATTGCACGCACTGCTCACTTACTATCTTAGGGCACGACTCTGTCTTTAATGTGTAGCACATTGCACACACTGCACACTCACTATATTAGTGTATGACTCTGTCTTTAATGTGTAGCACATTGCACACACTGCACACTCACTATCTTAGGGCACGACTATGTCTTTAATGTGCAGCACACTCCATCACTACACTATTCTATCTGAATCCCCAAACACGAGCTTTCCAATTCAATCAATGCATTCTGCCTTTTTCAGTGTCTGCTCAAATCTTACTTGCGATTTATGCCTGCAAGTCTCCAGATATAAACAATCCCTATGAAATTGCATGGGCCACACGATGCCATATGACATGGATACTGCCTTCTTTCGGCTCTGCGTTTTTCCTTAAGAGGATTGTCTGAGTTGTCTCTTGCTTTATCATCTCCATGGCTTCTCTTCCCAGACCTCAGCTCTATTATCTGGCACAAGTCTTTGGCCAGGATTTGTAATCAGGGTTCTTCGGGCTGATAAAAACTATGTGTCATGGGATGACAGATAGACTTCATACTGTCGTCAGTGCTGAGTAGCAGTTAGCAGATGCAAAACCTTAGCTAGGGGTCACCTAAACATCTGTATTTCTAGAGTCAAATGAGAGAGTAGAAAATTAGGTAGCTCTGGCAAACTATGCCCCTTCTTGAATACAACAGGTTAAGGACAAATGGTGACTCCCCACAGCTGGCACTGTGTTCTAACTTCATTTACAGTCGTATCTCACTGCCATTACAAAAGGAAACCACATTAAACCACAACAGAGGCGTAGATATCTGCATTCAGACTTCTGTGCAATGCCGGCTGACAATGCAGGCAAGACAGGGGACACTGGATGTTTCCTGGCCCGTATTTCCCCTTTCAGTATAGCTTTGCATTAACATGCAAAATGGAATAACACAAGGTCTGGTTATCTTTGGGGTCTCCTGCAATGTGTTCTAACAAATAAAGATTGCCTGAAGATCAGAGAAGCAGGGTGGTCAGTCACCAGAGGTCTTATCTCTACAAATGCTCAGACCAAAGGGGCTATCCCGTTTTTAGATTGCACCATCAAACTGACTGCATCCTCTGAGTGACGGCTTCAGACTCCTGCCTCAGACTGCAATGTGGTCCAGTCTCCTCCTGCCTCATGTTCCTCTGTGTGCCCAGTCACATTGCTCTTATCTCCTCCTCCCTGGTGTTGGGATTAAAGGCCTGGGATCCCAAGTGTTGGGATCACCTTTGTGTGAGCTCTGTTTCTCTTTTAGACTGGATCAAACTCACGTGGTCCAGAATGGCCTTAAACTGACAGAGATTTTTTTGCCTCTGGCTCCTGAGTCCCGGATTAAAGGTGTGTGCCACCACTGGCTGACCTCTAGGGGTTCAGCTCTGCACTCTGATCTTCAGGCAAGTTTTATTTGTTAGATTACACACAGAATATCACCACAGTGCAGTCTGCTCCTTTTCTGCCATTTCATATTGGCTCAGCTCATACTCCTGTTCCTCATTTCAAAAGCACAAGTCATCTTAGGCAGTTTGCTTTTGAATATTAAGTAAGGTATAGAAAGAACAAACATCCCTGGTTGACAGGAGTTAATCTCTCACACAGGATCCGCTCAGCACCAGGGTTTGTATTTGCCAAGCTGCTTGGAACCCATGAATGAATGTCGTGTATCATTGGTCAAACACTTGCTAAATGTTTACAATGTATCTGACACTCCTCTGGTCAACTCATATCTATATGAAGTATAGATATAAGTAAAGATAATGTAAATATAGATACATATATAAATATATAAACAAAGCATTCCTATCCCTTCTCTAATATGCATGTATGTTGATAGGATACTAAATAAACATTAAAATTCAAATACAATCATGGGCTATGGGACATTTTGACCAATGACAGACTACATACACAGCTGTGATGCCATTCTTTTATCTCACCTAGTGATTTTGTAACTATTTTATTTGGTCTCAGTACACACTACACTGCCTTCACAATGATGAAATGACACAGTGACACATTCCACAGACCGTATCCCACTCCTTCACCGAGGCATGATTGTGTCTAACACTGGAGTTTTCCCAAGTTACATGATCTACATTGTTCCTAAAGACTGAGCAGAAGAGGTTGTTGCAGGGAACAAAGGCAGGAAACAGGAAACCTGTCATGTGGTTCCCTAGGTCAGGTGAGGGAGGTGGTGATGTGGACTAAATGCAGTACTTGCAGAGGGTGTGAGCTGGTCAGATTGTAGACATCTTAAAGATTGCCAGCTTTGATGGCTGAAATGCAACAGAAGCAAGAGAAAAGAACGTGTGATTTCTCTCAGGATTTGACTATGAAACTGATCAGATGGTGGTAAACTAACCACCAGGGGTTAGAACCTTGGAAGAGTATCGAGATTATAGAACGAGGGTGGGGAAATGAGAGTTAACTTTTAGACTTAATAAGCTTTAAATGCCCAAAGAATACACACACACACACACACACACACACACACACACACACACACATCTTTGAACAGGCAACTTGTGTATAAAAAGTTTAGCAGAGAAGTTGAAACTAAATAAGGAGTTTAAGGCCATGCGATTGGTTTGAGATCATCAGGACTTCAGTGTGAAACAAGAAGAAGAAGCAAGAGGATTGAGGATTTAACCGTACAAAATATCAAGTGGCCACACCTAGAATAAGGATCATCAAAGGAAATAAAGATTTTCCAAAACATCAGGGGAAACCAGACATGTGGTCTCCATGCTAAAGATTAGCTTCATCTTTTGATACGTGGGAGAGGAAACTCATTTACCAAATGTTGTAAGCTTTTAGAGCAACAGTGTTTTAGGTATGGAAGGACCTTGGCAATAATATTTTTGCAAGTCTTGCACTTTATAGAAATAAAGAATGAGCCACAGAGAACTTAATGACCCAATGTCATCGTAATTGGCTTTAGTTGATGATGGATGATATATTCTGTTGGAAAGATGACAGGCTGGATTGGAGTGTGCCTCCCATCATGCAGTTGGAACTGTTACCTGTCATTTCTATCTCTGAGCAGGAAAAGAAGGGACTATAAACAATCATGGGCATTACTTCTGAACCTCTGTCTCGGAATGCTCCTGCCATTGATATACCAAGGCAAGCTACTCTGTATCTTGATGTATGAAGGATACAGTTTCACAAACTAGCCAGCTGCTAACTGGGAGGCAAGTGTTCTATTCATTATTCACACTTTTAATAACTGGTGAATGATGTGAACAATATTTAACAAGTATGTTATGTATACAAAACTGACTATGTAGTTGGATTTTTTTTCTTTTTTACAAAACCAGAAATCAAAATATCCTAAAGCAATGTGGTGGTTGACTGCTTTGGGCTTTTTTTCCCTATGATTGAATGGAACCCAGGGCTTCATAAATGATAGGTAAATGCTCTACTCATGTGTCACATCTCCAAACCCAATGTGTTTCTTCACAGAGCTCAGAGGTTATATTGTACCATTAGTATAAGGTTTGGTATCCCGTTACTATTTGTTGAGCAAGTGAGTGAAAACCTATCTACTGGTCCTTACTAGGAAATCACCAATAGGATCAAGCATCCTCACTGCAAGGATATAAGGATTTTCTTCTAAATTAAGGATTTATATTCACACAGAAGATTCAGAATTGAACACCTATTGTAAAACCAAGAATTCCGCTTTTAAGTGATGTCCATCCCATCATACAATACCTAGTGGAAATCCCTTTCTGTTCTCTCATGGCATCACAAGTGTCTAAATATCTGCGTGTTTAGATAAGAAGAGGGAATGGTCATAATGGAAACTACATTTGGGGACATGTCATAAGTTTCTTTTCCACGGCTGTACTAAAAACATAAACTTTTTTTTTTTAGTTATGAGAGATAAACCCTTCTCTTTTATACAGGGGCAATGCATTCAAAAGCAAATCTTTAAAACCTATAATCCTAGCTTGAAGGTCAAGCAAAAATCTTAAAAAAATTAAAACATCTGGGATGCTAAAAATATAGACAGAGTACAGATTATATACATATAGGTATGTATGTATAGACACACATATTTACCTCTTTAGTAAAAACATGTGCTTACAGAACTTTAGGCCAGATCATAAGTTTTATCTGTCATTGTATGGCTTTAGTTTGATTAAAACTAGCTAGTCCTGTTGTGAGGTTTGTTTTGTTATATATTCTTATCTAGAAGTGGGAATTCCCATCAGGGAACATGAAAAATAACTGCTATAATGATTCTTGTACGGTTTAGAGGGGGTGTGAAGGGGATAAAAATTTGATAGGAACCTAAACATTCACTATATAATAATAATAATCAGATATAATTGATATAATTGGTATTTGGGGCTTACATTTTATATTTTAATTCAGAACTTTACACCAAACAAGTTCCTAGAGTGGGAAAATACCGTGACAGAATCCTATGATTTTAAATATAGCGGGCAGCTGGGACAAGTGTGAAAGCGTGTGCTGACGTGAGGGATGTGTGCAGAGGGCCTTCAGCTGTGAGTGTTTTTGGTAAATATCTGCAAATATTATAGAGCACATACCACAGGGGGAAATATTTCACGCTGCTAGACTCCTACCATGGAAGGAGTAAATTCCATGGGGGAGCTCTAATGTAATTCTCCCAAATAGCTAAGAAGTTCACCTAAAGAAAAGATCTTTGCTAATACCGATTTCTTTTTCTTTAATTTGGGACATCAAAAATTGAATTTAGCCTCAATATTGGATCATATTCTAGGTGGCCTTCAGGGGAAAGAAGAAATGGTTTTACTTCTGCTTTTCTTGGTGACAAGGGAAATTTCAAACTCTGCAAGACCTGTACTAAGTACAGTAGATTGGGCCACAACATGAATAAACTCTCCACAACACTTTAGCCCAGAAGGTAATACTCACTACTCTGTTATTTTGTTCACTGTTGCAGACAGGCTCTTAAATTTCTGTCCATGGAGACAGAATGTATATACTTCTACATATCTGTTTTTATCGCTACCTGCGTATCCTCTCATGGCTACAGAGTTCTTATAGAACTCTTAGGATTTTAAAAGGAACACTGTTGCAAAACTCCTCCTATCTCTTGGTATCACCGGGAAGATGAGCTACAAGCCAGTATCCTGAGTTTACAAACTCAATTGAGTGTCCACGGAAGATTCACTGCCTAGGTACCCTGGTTAGGTAGCATATTGAGTCAATACTCATGCATACCAGACAAACTGCTATTCAGAAGCCGACTGTCAGCCATTTTGAAAAATCCTGAGAGTCAGAAGACTAAATGTTGAATAGATAGATGTTCAGAGCGGACCTTGAGCAAATGAAGGACACGTTACCATCACAATGCTCTACAGAGAGGTAGGTAAATGAAATGCTGACACCTCACACTTCCCCCAATGGTTTTTCAAGTTTACCAAGCAATGGTTTGTAGAACACAATCGACTTGTTAGGTGGTATTGTTTGACGGACTCAGATACATTTAATTTTTATTTTCTTCTTTATTCCATCATACTGCTCTACAGAGATGGTGTGTGTGTATGTGTGTTTCCACTTTAGTGAAAGGAAGCTTTATTGTGCTGTGGAACAAGAGCAAAGTATTTTGGATGAAGCACTTTAACTAGGGAAATGAGAAGTCACTGTTGTCTTAAAGGAAGGGAAGTATCTGAAATACAATAAAAATGGTTGCTGTTTAGTTGCCTTAGATAACATGATGGCAGCGAGTTGTGTGTACACACATGCACGTGCACAAAAGCCAGGCAGGAACTAGATGCACATCGGTGAGGTGATTTGCCACTTGAGAGGGAATAAAGAATCTAGCACTATCCAGATGTGATCCTTTTGTCCCCAGGGACATCGCTCTCCAGGGGAAAGGAAGCGAGCACTTCTCTCCTGTGGTGAAATCACAGCCAAGGACCAAAGCTGATCCTTTGTTCTACTTCACCCTGAGTGCTTTACACGGAGAAGAGGCCCAATTAATGCTCACGGAATTGAATTTATTGAATTGCACTGAAGGAAAAAGGGGACTCATGGGACTGAGAGCCGTCAAGAGCATATTGCAAGAAGGTCCGGTGCAAGGAGAGAATGGAGTTTTAAATCTCTGGATTTGTCTGTTGGGACCTGGAGATGTATGTATCTTGAATGGGAAACAAACAACAAACAAACATATTGGAACTGCTGAGCATGTAGTATTGTCAACGGCACTCCTTGGAGCATTTATATACAGTCTGTGAAAGAATATATGAATGTATAACTACCAGCATGCTAAACTTGGAGCTGAATTTTGTTTGTTTTTCTTTAGATTTTATAAAGTTTTGAATGATGCAAATCAGGCAGACTAATAGGAGTTAACCGTCCCCCATTGGTTATGGTTCCAAGTGGGAAGATCGTTAAACTTGAAATTTAAGTTTTTTGGTTTTGAATGTGAATCAATATAAGAATATTTTGTCATTTAGAAAATATTTTTTAAAATGTTTTTCATGAATCAGTTAAGAATTAAGGTCTTCCTCAAATTTTGAGGATAAACTCAAACTTGGGTAATGATTGTGTATGAAAACTTTCAATGCAGAAATGAATATTTTCTTAAACTTATCAATGTATGAAGGCATCTCAGTGCTAAATTAATCACGGTAATAAATGTTACAACTAATACAAAATGAAATGTGAAATTTTCCTAAAAGCAAGAATGAATATAGTAGGAAAAAGAAATGATGTTTGATGTCCAATAATGAAATATTCAGGGTGGTTTATTTGCTTTTGTTAAGAATCCACATTTTTAAAAATTTAAAAATGAAACAAAAATGGTTTAAAAAACATTCCATTTCATACTGTGTGAACATTCAACCAAATAGCTTTATTTCTATGGCTCTCCAGGGCTGTGGCAGTTAGCTTAAATACTACTTCTCTTTCACAGATCATATTTTAACACAATCAGACAGTACCGTAAAGCTATGTTTATCGGGGACTAACTTTCCATTTTCTCTTCTCAGTGAAGTCGGTTTTCATGAAGTGGATGATGGTGTTTTATTTGGCCTTATCAGCCAATGGTAGATGGTAAATGTCTAACAGCCCCACACCGTCAGCTGCATCTGTAGGCTGAATTGCTGGTGAATCATATATAGCTCTTAGAATGCTCTAATATAGCATCTACTTTGGGGAGTGTTTTGATAATAAACAGGTGCATAAAGGAAAAGCAAGTCCTTTTCTCCTTTTTGTGATAAGAGCAGATTGATTTACTAGTGGAAAAGTTCAAAGCAAAAGGGGGAAATGAGTGTCATGACTGGGCAGATGCCTATAGCTTCATGAAGTAGATTCCAGGGCTAGGTCTTTGAAGGTTACACCTGACTCATAATTCCCACAGTGCTCTCTGCTCCCTGGTCCACCATGATGTGAGCAGCCTCTACTGCATGCTTCTACCACCAGGAACCAAGCTGCTCCACCAACCTCCCCGCGCCACGGTGCCCGGAATCCATCTGAGACGGTTTCCAAACACATCCTTTCTTCCTTGAACTGTTTCTGTCATGCATCATGGTCACAACAGCCCATAAGTGACTAACAAGAGGGGTTGTGAGGAATACGAAGAGCCGTATGAGATGGGCTCAAGGAATAGGAATTTCCAAAAGATTTCTAGAAATACGACTCGTCCAGTGTAAAGACTTACTGTGGTTTTCTGGTAGGGGAGACTAAAATTTGGAACCTGACCTACCACATGCCCGTACCCAAGTCTTACCACCTGGGCAGAGTCCTCTGAGATCCATTAGAACATAGCTGTGTGGAGGATGAAGGGATACAGCTTCCAGGCTAGTAAAGGACAGGGAAGTTACTGTCCGGAGAGAACTGTATTGTAGAAAACCTAACCTAGCCATCATGGTAACAACATCATCAACACAAAAGGGAGCAGGAAGCCATAAACCCTTGTCCTCATCTCTCTCAAGATACATCCTTGCATTTTATGAACTGTGAAGACACGGCCCTCCCTTTATCCTTTGTCCAGTTCTTCATTCTTTGTGTGTGTGTGTGTGTGTACAGTGAACATGGTTCTTGGTCCCAGAGTCCTTTAAAATTGTCCCATCTGACTTTGAAATGCATCTTGGGAAAGTTTGAGCTGGCGTATTCCAAGATGAAAAGCAGAAGCTAACTTTTAAGTATCAGGAGCAGTAGAGTGTTTTTGAGAACGTTGTGCTCAACTTCAGCAAAACTTTTCAGTTCTTCGACATCTTTGTGTGACATATCAGAATGATGAATTTTAATTTTAAAAGGGATCATGATGGGCTTATTCAACACTTTCATTTTATAGGCAATGAAATGGAGGTCTAGAGGGATTAAGTGACTCGCCTAAGGTCATTTTCATAAAAATGAAAAAAAAAAGTTGAACTAATTCTTTAGCTTTTAGATTGGAGGGAATAAAAAGTCTATTTCTTTCTTCACTTCTTAACACATCACTCCACCCCTCCCATCAAGCTCAAGGCTAGCTCTCTTCTAGGGATGCCTATGTTCCCTTAATGCAGAACTTGACAGTCAGTAGAGAGAGTGGCCATCACTTTTAAAACTTAATACTTAACCTAGTAGGGGTGATAGTAAAGAAAACAGTGTATGTAGTATGAGGAGCCAGAAACTGAGTCTGCAAATTAAAATAACAGTTTTCTATTAAGCACCCCACAATGACAAAAAGAAATTTGGGTATGTGAGAGAGGTGTTTTCCAATGAGACCCAGAGCAATGGAGGTGGGCCTAGAAAAGGTGGGGAGGACACACACACATGCACACACACACTCATGCACGTATGCAAGCATGTGCACACACACATATAAACACACACGTTTGATCAGGATTCTAAGAATGCAGCTCAGGGGTGGAATGTTTACCTGCTACGTGTGATTCCAAGAACAAAAAAAAAAAAAAAAAAGAGAGAAAATGGGAAAGAATGCTATACAGCAGGGTGGGGAGGGGATGGCTTGGGAGTTGTTTAGTCAGTGAGTGAGACCTTACCTTTGTACATGACTGTGTGCTAAATAAATTTTGTTAAATGACAGTTAACAGGAGTTAGATAATTTAGATTCCTGACTATTCTGTTTAAAGCATGACCTAATCCTTGAAAGATGTTTACATTTATACAAATAGTTTATTTTGAACAAAATATAGATTTTGTTTAGGATCTTTCTAAAAGAAAAAGCTGACGACAGATGCATTCTTGTAAAATGAAACCACAGTGTCTCCACTGACAGGAATGAAATCTAATGCAGTTTTATTAACTTATTAATGTAGCACGATAACTTATTAAGCCCAGCACACTGCTTATTAGAAGGAAATGAATGCATTTTCAGGAGTTACGTTACAGGTGAAACTGCGAAGAGTTCCACACATTATTCTTGAATAAACAAACAACTCCTGTGGATTGACTTGCTAAAAGGAGGCATCAATTGAAACAAGTGATTAAAGTTGACAATAGAATTGTACAAATGACCCTAATTAATGAATTTTCTAATCCTTTTCATGTTTATGGCCATTAGTCCTTAACACACCATGTGAATGAATATGCACATCTTGCCACCGGTGACACCCTTAACGGAATGCAAATGATGTCCAGGGACCTATTCTGTGACATCTGTGAGTTGACATCATTCTATTTTAAACCTGAGAAGGTCTAATTCTCCCCCAACGCCCTAACAACCCCCTCCCTTTTTAACTGCCACCGACTTGGAGATCACTCACCTAGAAAAAAATCTCCAGTTAGATGCCAGATAAAACTATCCATTTTACAAGGCATCAAATCTTCTGCAGCTTTGGATTAAGGGTTCTGACCTCAAAAAAAAACCTTCTACTTCCAAACACCCCTCGTCTTTGTAAACACAGTAAACCGATGGTTATTTTCCTCATGCTCCCTGACAGGAGTAAGATAATGTCACTCTTCAAATAAGTTCTTATTGGTTGCTTTTTGATGGATTTATCAGCTGCCAGCAAATACTGGATTATTATTTTGGTGAAACCAGCCATGGCAGGCCTAGAGATAGGAATACCTCCATGTGGAGTCTGTGCATTGCAGGTAGGTCTCCATGGCACACGAATCTGAAGGAATTAGAACTACCTCAATGCTTTCATCTGTCCCAGTTCTTAGAGATTTAGGGCACAAAGTACTTGCTATCTCATAGCATAATGACCAAAGCATCTATGGGCTTAGCTTAAAAGGTGGTATGACTATCTCATTAGTAAACTGATAACACTATTACTCACTCAGATTCCACTCACTAATTAATACCTATTCCTTATCATGAAACTTTAAAATTCAGCACCGTTGGTATTTTCTTCACAAAGAATAAATGATCTTTCCCTGTAACCTGGAAGATGACTCTCTTTTCTTAGTAAGTTCTCAGGAATGTGGAGCACATGAAGTCACCCGAGCCTAGCTCTTCTTTATTCAAAATTTGATGTCTTTATGCCTGATGCTTGCTTGTTGGCATTTATATGGGCATTTAAAATGTTTTGCTGGGCTGGCAAAATGGCTTCGTTTGGTAAAGATACTTGCTGTCCAATCTGGCTATTTGAGTTCAATCTTCAAGCACACAAATGTTGGGAGAAGACCTACTCCTGCAACTTGACCTCTATATATGCATTGTGCATGACAGACAGACATGCACACATGCACGTGTGAGTGTACATACACATTCCTGCACATGTATGTGCCCACACACATTTGTGTATCACCCATAATGACTAAATGCTTTTAAAATATGTTTGCTATAATTTTAGTACTCTTCAACATGCATTACATAAAGTTGTAAGGAGAATTATAATTATAAAGTAGTTCAGAAGTTGTAGAGAAAAGTGTTGAGAGTTGTATGGGATTGTTTTCTGTTGTTAAGCCCTTTAGATTATACCTATACTATCTTCTTTTGATCAGAATTTATAAAACACAGAACAAATGAAACGTAGAAACAAATTCAACTATTAGCCAAATCCCATATTTTGTAGTCAGAAGAGCATGTCATTTGTGATAAGTAGTTACATTAAAGCACAAATATGGCAGGATTCTATACTATGAAGATGATGAGACAGAAGCAAAAATTGTTGCAATCATTGATACTTATTTGGAATCTACAGACTCTCAATAGGTCCTAGGAGGAATGGGGGCAGAGTGAGATAGAGGTGGATAATGCCTACCTTCATATTTTAACAAGCGTGTCTTTGCTGTCTGAATTCATTAGATGTATTACTGTGAGCATATTACTATCATATGAGATTATTACATAGATTTTTATGTAAAATATATGCTATACTCAATACTATTTCATAGGTGTGCAGATTTTTGTCGGTGAACAATATGAAATGAGTCCAAAGCATGGCTTAATGAGCAGGATCACACTTGTTCTACACATGTGCTTAGAGTTACATAGAAGGTAGACATTAATTCTTACATCCATAGAACATCTTATTTTATCATTGAAATTCCTTTTTATTCAGTCTCTTTCATTTAATCATGTTTCAATGTATTTATAATAAATGAGAATACATATAAACCTTCCAGAACATCCTGGGAATACTGAATCATATTAATGACACTCTTAATGTCATTTATTTGACATGGGATCTGATTATGCCATTAAAGATCTTGTTCCTCTGATACTCACACAGGGATCAGAAATAACTGAATTGGGGAAACATCCCAGAAACTAGGAATAGTTATTTTTAAATTCAATGGCAGAATTCACACATTTAAATGGTACCATTCACAGTGTCTCCTCTTCAGGAATGTTAAATCTTGTTTGAGAGGAAATTCATACATCCTCTGTAAATTAGAAAACAATTTGGAAGCAGTCTATAACATTTGAAGACTGTCACAGAGTGTATGTGTCATTCTGAGTCAATTCAAAGCCAGGAGAAAAATCACCCTGGGCTGGTCTCAGTTGAGGCACACCTCTGCATAAGGGTGAAAGTTGGGCTCAGTGCTCAAGATGTGTAAGACAGTCAGTACAGAGGAAAGAGAAAAGGGAGAAGGGACGGGGCAAAGGTGAGCCAGAACATGTCAGGAAGCAAAACTGACCAGGAGAGCTGACAAGAGGTAAAAAATGTACAGAGGTATGATTCTAGCCTTATAAATTGACAGTAGTAGATTCTTTAAAAAGAGCCACGACCTTGCTAGCTCCTGGAAGCTGTCCAAGTGTCCAGTACCCGCCATAAATTCCCTCCTGTTGAGTGGATCTTAAGTCCAATTAGACAGCTCTTGGTTGCCACCGACATGTGAGTACCACTTACTGCATCTTTATGCATATCTTGCCACTCTGGTAATTGTGGTTCATAGGTGTTACAGCTGGATAGGACTGTTTAATTGCTTCTCTCCCTTGGCAGCCTGTATAGAGTTTTCTGAAGCCTGGAGGTTAGACTGTAGGAAAGAGGCTTTCAGGTCAGATCCAGCTCCAAGTAGCCAAGTCCCGTGTCCCAAGTGCGAGGTGTCTTCAGCAATAAGGGAACACCGTCAGTTCCCGAGAGGCAACCAAGAGCTATATTGATAATCTCTTTTGTTTTAGAAGTAAACTGAACTATTCCAATCAATCATTTGAAAAGAAGTTTCTTGTGCCTGTCCTGGGTTTTTGTTAGTATATGGGTTTTGTGGGGAACATTGTCAGTCAAAGGGATGTGGTATCCTTTAATATATGCATATAAGTATTGTGTACAATTTTAGGTTAATATAAAATAATGCCATTCATTGCTAGACCAGCATAATTCCTTAACATAGTCTAAATTGTATGCTTCTATCTACATGTAAGTGTAGCTACCACCCCTCATCAAAGAAGCCATCTCAGGAAACCAACACAGAAAACCATCACAAACAGGACACAATTCAGAGATCATATATTAGGGCAAGCCAGCTCCAAGAGATACATGTACATCACAGCTCCTGTAGCTATGGCTCAGGGAACACTGTGGAAGGGGGGGAAAACAGATTAAAAAGCCAAAATACCAGGAAGTCAGCTTTGAAACAATCTTTTTTAGAAATGGCTGTGTAAACAAGACCAAAACAGCGGCAATACCAATGGACATGCTAATACAACCATTCTTTGATTTCTTGGAGGGATGAGCCCCCTCGTTGGTTGTCCAGTGCAGGGTGGACAGCTCTGAAACCATATACTTACCACCAAAAAAACAAACAAACAAACAAACAAAAAAACGGACTCAGAAAGTTCTATATATGTGTATATATATATGCACATATTATGTATAATTATAAATATATTTATTTATATTTTGGGGTGTGCATGTTTGTGTGTGTGTAACAACACTAATCAAAGAAAAAGATGCTACCAACAGACTGGGAGAAATGGAGGATTCATGGGAGGGTCTGCTGGTAGGAAATGGGTAAGGGACAGTGATGTAATTCTATTGTAATAAAAAACTTATCAAAAAAACCACTTTTAAAACATAATAAGTTGTCTGGGGAGACAAAATGGCAAAGAGCTCTAGGCAGAAGAATAATGGAATCCTAAAATGGGTTCCATTCACACAGGCCTTAGTGCTGACTCAGAATTTTAAATTTATCCTAACCTTCATAAAGAAGGTGATATAGATCCTTAACAAAGGGAAGATGTGGCAATGTGACAAAAAATCATCATGAAATAGAGAGGTGACTCATAAGAAGTAGGTGGTCAACTATCGAAAATAAGGTTGATGAGGGCCAGGAATAAGATGATAGGGGGAAAGACACCATTACCAAATATCATGAAGCCCATGTTTAGTGCTTTGTGGCTATGAGGAGGAAGGAAGAGAGGGAAAGAGGAAGAGAAGGGAGAGAGGGGAGGGGAGGGTGAGAAGGAGAGAGAATGCTATGCAAGGTAACCTGGAATGTAGTTCAGTGGGAGAGCATTTCCCTAGCATCCTCAAGGCTCTGGGTTTGATTCATTGAGAGCATCACCAAAGACATTTTAGAATCTATTTAAAATGAATAAAATTCATCACAGGCTTGCTGCTTAGGGGAGCAGGCAAACTGCTAATGAAATTAGAAAGGGCCTTGGCCCAATTGGTGCGGCTATAACCAAGTGTAAAGATTGGAAACTCGTGAGAGTGTTCTGGTGGCTGGCCCATCTAAGACCATGTGATGTCACATACTGAAAGGGCTTCATGCTCCCAAGATGGCACCTTGAATGCACAGAAAGTCAGGAAGTTGGAGTTCACCATGTCATGTTGTCTTGCGAGAAGAGCATCAGGCCATTGAACTCTTAAACTATCTTATTGGCAACCCCTGAGCTTAGGAAGGGTTACCGGCACAGGACAGGGGACAAGGAAGTCATCTTTCATCAACCAATGTGACTGAATCTGACTTCACAAACTTGACCACATGCTTGCCCATAAGTCGTTGTAAATAAATTCAAGTTCTGGATTTGAAAATACAGTGCTGCATGAATAATGGTAGAAGATGCTAACACCGGTGGCAAGAACAGCTAAACACTCTGAAAATTTTACACAGAAAGTGTCAAGAACTAACTCCGGAGAGTCTATGTGGAAAGAACTGGGGTGGGGGTGGGGGAGGACAATTATATAAAGCAGTAGGAAGAAATGTGGCTGGAAGGGTAATGGGATGCTCAAAGCAAGTGGACACTGAAGCAGTAAAGATGGAGGAGCTCAGTATTAGCCAAGTCTCAAATTTAGGGTCCTATATTTGCTCTGCAGGGACCATAATAAATGAATTAGACTGAAAGCATTTATTGGGGAGGGGATTATTTTCGGCAAAATTTATTCAGCTAAGGTGGCAAGATTTCAATTTCTTTAAAGGCATTCCCCTCCTATGAGGGAATGAGTAGCTGGCTCACTTCTGTTTGTTTCTTCCTGGAATTTAGCAGTTCAGCTGAACTAATTTAAGTTTTTGAGCCCATGAACAGCTGCAACTTTGTATTTAAATTTCATCTGCCGTCTGTCCTACTTAATGTTCCAGTAACAATCCATCTTACTTTCAAGCCTGACAATTTCACGAGGGTATTGACCACCCACAGAGAGTGTGCCTTCAAAAAGGAAAGCCCTTTAAGAGCTGTGTTGAGTGAAGCAAAATGCTGAGATTGGAGTCAATACAGTTAGAAGGGGAACTGGGCCGAGAGTGCAGTCACTCAGAAGAATTAGTTCCATTATTTTTTTTACGGATGCTCCAGGAAAGCAATAGCATCCAGGAAAACAATAGAATTCAGGGCAGTACGATGGTCACTGGGATGGGAGGCGCTGTAGCTAAGCACCCGCCCCTCCCCGCAGTAACAGCAGTTAAATACCTGGCAATGGAAGGCACCAGCCTTGAGGGACTGAATATTTTCCAGGTAAGTGTGAGTTCCTTTGTATGAGAGTAACAGACGAGGCTGTATTCTACCTGGGTTATAAGTATTCTAATAATAGAGTGGGGGCACATTTTAGTCTGACACATTAGAATGAGTGTCATGAGCTTCATAACCTGATATGCAAAATAAAAAATCCACAATGAATATTGACATTTAGAAACCTTTTAATAGTAGTAAAAACACTGCATATCAGCCCAAGACTCTAATAGCTCTGTTTTCCTAATTTTTGACACTTCGCGACTTTGCATAGAAGTAGTCTGAAAAAATCTGATTGCTATTCAGAGATATTTCAGAATCGGGACAGTGCTCCTTCACATTAAGTCTGTCTCTGAAGTGACCCATATCTGGCCATCAGGTAACCTGTATCAGGTAGTACCACATGTTCACATTCAACCCCAGCCTGCACCCTCTGGGCTGATAACTATAATGTGACAATTCTGATAATTAAACCACCTAAAGTCAGTGGCTGGTGTCTTGCATTAATTCAAAACAGCTTAAGGTGAAATAGCTCCGTATTCAATTACCGCAGACATGGCTATATATGCTCTCAACCATGTTAGCGGGGCTGTGTCCGGGTACACTAAATGTGATACCTGGCAAAAACTGTAATTTACATAAATATTGGGGGCAGTTGAGGGGTTGTAATCTCCCCACAAGCTCCTTTGATGAAGCTCCTTGATTAGCAAAGCTGAGCTGGTCAAAAGATGACATTTTTCCAATCAACCGAACATTCACAGAAAATTATATTTTCCTACATCATTCATTAAGAGTCAGTGGAATTCAGATTGTTTGGCTCATAAAGAAATATCCCAATTAATTAAAATAATGAAGAATAAAAAAATAAAAGCAGGTTACCTTTATACCAGGGTATAATTGTAACATTTGTGTGCATAGGTTTCATGAGTAGTAAAAGATGTTGATAATTTCACCATTCTTCCTAATGTTTCCAGAAAGAAAAAAAAGGAAACTATAATGCGAAACACAATTCCAATGGTTAGAGTTTTATGCTATTTTTGTTTTTCAAAACCAGAGAAGTCAGGAAGAATGTGAACCTTAGGGAAAATTTTCTAATTATTGCCTATTCAATTAAGTTGTTCTAAAATCTTCTCAATTAGCATTACCGCTGTAATTAAATAGGAGCAACGGAATGCCAGAAAAATGCCTTTAAATCCATATGCTACATAATATCTCATGATGATTTTGTTTGTCTACTTAAGTGGTTTTGAGATGCCCAAAAAGATGAGCAAGCATTACGTTGGTGATGGTGCTTTGGACAGAAAACATCATGTGTGTTGATGGACCAAGAAGAAAGACTTCCTCTTGTCAGCATCTCTACAACCCTCCAACTGAGACAGGATTGCATCACTACTTCCCTGGATTTCCAGTCTTCAGATGGCCAACTGTGGGATCCCAGGCCTCCATAATCTGAGGAGTCAGTTTCTGTAACACCTCCTTGTACTACACACACACACACACACACACACACACACACACACACACACACACACTCTGAAGAATCTGGAATACTACAGAGGATGGTCAAAATCTGACTTGAACTTATCTCTTTCATGAACTGTATAAGAATTTGTGGACAAGCTTTTATCAGTGATCATCTGATAACCACCAAACTCAAATTGTATAGTTTTTAACATCAGAGTCTCACTATGTGCTGTGGGAAATTCTACAGCCAGTAGTTACCTGCCCATTGCGGCATGGCCTCTTAAATTATATATGCCGATGTAAAGCAGGCGCTGGCCTCTTTTTCCGCTGTGGGATTCAGTTTTTGTTCTCCATTCCAGCAGAGGATTCTGATTTGTGAGTCTACCCCTAAATAGATAAACGTCTATTATTCTCAATTCTGAGCTAGTGTGGGATATCTTTTAAGTGTCCTTCTTCAACTATGCAGCCTGACTGGCCTAGAATTCCCTATGTAGTCTAGGCTGGCTTCAAACTTATGGAGATCCACTTGTTTCTGTCTCTCAGGTGCTGAAATTAGACATGTGACAGCTACCATGACTAATTGTATTCTTTCGTATGCCATTTGGTATCACTGACACACACACACACACACACACACCTCACACATACATCTCACACTGACACACACACACCTCATACACACACACACACCTCACACACACATCTCACACTGGCACACACACACCTCATACACACACACCTCACACACACATCTCACACTGACACACACACCTCACACACACACTGACACACACACATCTCACACTGACACACACTGACACACACACACACCTCACACACACACACACACACATCTCACAGGCTGCCTTTCAGTAATAGGAGTATGGTTGACACTTTCAAACAGAATGACTTGAATTCAAGACTTTTGTGTCATATTGCTTTGTGTTGTTTCAATTTTGAGACCGCATCATAAAAAAATCAAATATATAAAATTATATAACATATCCTAGAGCCCGAGAGATGAATTAGACAGCATGCAGGACACTGATCTTGAGTGAGATGCACTGACTGTGTAGTTTTGTAGTAGAGAAGGCTGGAAAGGCGCATTTGTCCATAGAAAGGTGCATATGTCTATAGAAAGGCGCATTTGTCTATAGAAAGGCGCATTTGTCTATAGAAAGGGGCATTTGTCTATAGAAAGGCGCATTTGTCTATAGAAAGGTGCATTTGTCCATAGAAAGGCGCATTTGTCTATAGAAAGGCGCATTTGTCTATAGAAAGGCGCATATGT
>JAQHUG010000225.1:1793046-1808609 GCA_028555095.1 Dicrostonyx torquatus | reverse complement strand
GATCATGGGTATATCAACTAAGTACTTAATGATACTTCCTCCTGATAGGAAGGGCTAATAAAATCTTTGTCCTTTCCTCTTGCTGTAGGCTTAAAGAAAGATGTGTGGAGTGGGATGTTAGTTACTGTCATGGAGCTGATCTAATGCCACAGAAGTACACTGAAGAGCTGTATTGAAGTCAGAACAAAGTCCAAGACTTCCTTTCACTACTCGAGGCTTCCCTTAGGTGAGAAAACAAGTCGTGTGCTTTTGTTGTGATTTTTCCCTTGGCATTCTCCTATTTAGGGACAAACATGAATTCTGATAGAACAGGAACAACCAAATATAAACAACTGAATAGAGTATTAATAAACAGGCTTGTCTTTCTTTTTCCCCAATTAATCTGAAAGCAAATATAACTGCAAAATAGAAAGTTGCTGGCTTATTATGGTTTCTACTACCAATTTTCATATCAAATGTATGCTGTTTAGTTTTAATGAAAATGTACTTAAGTCTGTTAAAATTCAAGATTATTTCAACCATGAGCTGTTAGGATGCCCTGCCTCCGTTCTTCACTTGACTCCCACTTCAGTCATGAGGTATAGAACGGATATTTTTTTTTTCCTCCTCTACACTCCAATAGCACTTAAGAAAGCACCTCCTTTGGTAGTTTTTATTTAACCAGAATGCAAATAAGGAATGCAAGGTATTTGTATTTCACCCAGCTCAAAGGCAAGTGATTTATCTACAATGTGTTTTAAAGGATTTATTGTTATTATGATTGTGTATTCATATTATGATAAATACAGTTTCCCAATAACTCTTAGAAAGCACAGCTTTATTATTGATAATATAGTTATTTCCCCTTCTTTTCCAAGTCCCCTTAACAATCTCAACCATCTTCCCCAAGAGAAATATGTATCTAAAATATTTGACCTTGTAAGTCAAGGAGAACAAAAATCTATGAATAGCTTAAATCCTGAAACTTTTAAATGCTATTAATAAAGACATCAAAATTCTGTTTAAAATGCTTTGCATATCTAATGTTCTTAACAAAACATGCATTTCAAGCAGAAGTTTGAAGGGTTTTAAATCACAGATTTTCGCAGCATTTCCTTCCGGCAGCTGATGAAAATTGGATAATATACAATCAGAACACTTTTTCTACACATTTTAAATTGATTGAAAAATAGAAGCAGATTTAACATTAAAAAAAACACATTTGCAAACCGTTATATAAAAATGGCCTGATCTGATTTAGTGGATGTTAGGTATTGAGATTTCGAGCTGACAGCATCCTTCAAGATGTTTTAAAACAGAGGGTACACAGAACCGCGCCCAGGCTGCCACTCTCTAAACACATGGCCCTGACTAAAAGCGTAAGACTTCAATGAAGATTGTCATCAAAGAAAACCGTCTCCTTAATGAAAGGTGTGGTGTACTCCACATTTTTCATGAGGCACAGGCTTGGCATTAAGCAGGTTATGAATTGGTTTCAGTGTAAAAACATAAAAGTAATAAATTGCTGGAGAGGAGCTGTATGGAAATACAACATATTTGCATAAGATTTGAAAGTTCAATATATATTACAGTCTTCAGTGACTGAAAAATAACCGGGTACCCATTCACATTGTCAGTTTGCATTAACTAAGTGTACCTTCAAAGAAAAATAAATAGTGAACAAGAACCCGACATCATGCTTAATAAGGTACCAAGGCAGGGCCGTATGGCTAGGGATGTAACAAGGGGACTCAGGTTTATGGCCATTGACAACACACTTATTCCTAGATTTACTGGAGCCACTCATGCTTTTGCAAGGAAATGAGGACTGTTTTTCTTTGCATCTTACTTTTCCTGAAGGTGCTTGAGGGTATTCAAGCTCCCCAGAGTCTTTCAGAAAGCCAGGACCTCATTCCTATGTGATGTGTAAATGATTTAGACTTTATAAACCGAAGAAAAGAGGATCCAGAAGTAAAAGTAATAGCACATCTTAATTGCTATATGTAAATACCTTTTTCCAGTCATATGTAAATACCTTTTTCCAGTGTCATAAGGTTCCAAGCCACAGCACTAGACAGAGGGTTCACGGAGCTAAGTTAGTCAACCATGGCAAGCAAATCGGACATACTTCTTAAAAGCATACATTTCTGAGTAAAGAGGATACAAGTACCCTATCGAAAACACTTTTTCTCCTAAGAGTAAGCTTTCTGTGTATAGATTGTCTGTTTATAATATGTATTTTGACTACATTTGAAACTTATGTCAAAGATAATGAACAGTTGGTTGTAGGCAAACTGTTTAAGAAGAAAGTATTCCTAAAACAGAAATAGCTATGCAATTTAGAAAGAATTAACTGAATATTAAAATGAAGGCAAAGTTTAGCTATAAAATGTTCATTTTAAAAATCATCAGTATAACATTTAGTCTTTAAAATAGTTGGGAAAATTATCACAAAAGTTGAGCTATTTTTGAGAGTGGAGTGAGGGGTTCTTTACAACAAGCATTGAAGGGGGATCACCTTAAAAAATTGACAAATGTGTCCATTTATTTGTTACTTTGTCTAGAGTTGAATATGATGAGTGGGACCACCTTAAAAATTGACAAATATGTCCACCTTACTTGCTACTTTGTCTAGAGTTGAAGATGATAAGGTATCTTTTAATTTTGCCAAAGTAAAGACAGAGACTCATCATATCTATTTGACCTGATAATAAAATAACGATGAAAGAACTTCTGTTCATTGCCACTGGACAGTCATTCTCTTTCACTGTAAAGACCAGTAAAACTGGACAAAAAAATACTGTTTTGAGGCAATGATATCATGCAATCAGGACTACGACTCTCCACAGAAGGGAAACTCATGAAGAGAATGCAATATTTGTTCTGGCGTCCTGTTTTGTGGCAATTTCCAGATGGCCTCAAAAGAAGTAGAGCCAAAGTAGAGAGCTGTGTCATCACCAAACAGAAGCATCTGATAAAAGACACCAGGTTGCTGGATTGTCTGGAATTTGCATGGCAGGATACCAGAAAGGAATATGAATAGGGTGGTGCTACGATTTGAATATGAAATGTCTTCCACATGTTCATGTTTTGAGTGCTTGTTACCCAGCTGGTAGTATTCTTTTGAGAATCTACTGATACTAATGAGAACTAGGCCGACCTGGTAACAGGAGGTACTAACAATTGGCCATTGGAAGCAGTATGTAGTGGATGTGGTGCTGGTTGGACTCTTTAGAGGAATCTGTGATGTGAAGAGCCTCTGCTGCACACTCCCACTGCCAGGATAGATTGAAACTCTCTAAAACTGTGTGCTTAAATAAATCGGTCTTCTCTTTTCTGTCAGGTAGTATGGTACACAGAGATTCAAAAGTAATGAATACAGATAGGGATAGAGGGAGGAATATTCTCTGTGAGTATTATATATCTATATATAGCTTGGCAAAGAATGGCTATTTATTGCAAAGTTGAGAACCAATCTCTCTCTTTTTATTTTAAATCTATATTTATACAGGATGGGCACATGTTGACGATAAACCCTTTTGAGTACTAAGACTAATGCAATTTTCCATTGTAATAAAGGGTTAGTTCATGAAAAACTGCTGACATAAACTTCAAATGTACGCAATAATAAAAATGCTAGTTATAAAGGTCAAGACTGAAAGAAGAAGTGTGATCAGAGTACATTCACACAGGTGACTTTAGGGTGAGGAAGGACGATTGTGGACAGTGATGGGATATGTTGGACAACTCAGATGGAACAGAAACACTGAGAAATATCACTGACAAAATTAACATAAGAAAAATGAAAACATTGGTAACCCTATATCTATTAAAAACCAAAAGCATATTTCAAGAAGAGACAGAAAAACATATCTCTCTTGAATAAAAAATAAAATAGTTTGAAATATGAATTGAAACTTTGGAGGACATGCACTAGCCACACACCATTACTAAGTAAGGGGTATAACAGGAAGGCAGAGTAAGCTTATCTCTGGAAATATCTATTTTATTCACCAATTTATCAGAAAAGAAAGGAACACCCTATGATCATTTTAGTATCTGCAGGAAGAAAAATCTTTTGATGAAATTCAATATTCATTTATCATATAGAATACTTTAAAAGAACTAGGAATATAAACAATTTCTTTTTTGCTTGAGAAGGCCTTCACACAAATTCTAAAATCAATATCATAATGATAAAACACTGAACATTCCCTTCAAAGATCAGGAACAAGGCAAATATGTCTGTTCTCAGCTCCTGCTCAACATTGTTTGAATAGTCTAAGATTATACTAAAAAGAAGAGAAAGGCATAAAGTTTGTAAATGATGAAGTAAAATTCTTTATTATATTAAAGTGACTAATTACATAATACAGCAATGTTAACTCTAACTGTTCATTAGCTTGTATAGATTTATAGTCAGATCAATTTTGGTGTGTGATATTTTTATATATTTGCAAATTTTTATAGTAAAGTTTACTTTAAAAAAATCCAAGTGAAAAACAACATCAAAACTCCACTGGAAATAATAAGGAGATTTGAATGTTTGTAGGACATAGATCAATACTTTAAAAATCAATTCTATATCTATATAATGTCAGAAGAAAATAGAGAGGACATAAAAACCATTTGATTTATAATATGAAGATTAAATATTTAAGTGTAAACTTACAAGATGAATGAAAGTGCCAATGGAAAAGTATCAAGTATGAAGATAGATTTAGTGAGAAGAGGCTGTCGGAGTTACGGGTTGGAAGACTAAGCATGGTTGCCATAGTCATTTCTCTTCTTTGTAGAGTCGGAAGGCTTATTTTAAGATGCATAAGGAAATACAAAGAATTTAAAACAGCTAAAGAAATCATATGAAAGAAGATGATCTATCTCATCACAGTGAGAGGCTCGTGGTACTCCGGGTAGTGGGGTTCATTGACACAATGGGATGGCGCAATGAAGTAAAATGCCCAGTTCAGAAGTACACAGAGATGACCCGCTGACTTTCTAGCAGGTATCAATGCTATTTCATTTGGAAGGAAGTAATTTATCAATAAATTGCCCTAGAAAAACTGCATAAATGTATGAAGATTCACAATAAGACCTTCTACACAACACACATGCAATTAATTCGAGGCAATCACAGGTCTAATCTTATGTGTTAGTACTGTATAAAGATATGTAACTTGATTTTGTCACACGTTTCCCTGAGAGGATATAAGAAGCTGTGGTGGTTTGAAAAAAAAAATGGTCCCCATATGGTGAGGAACTATTAGGGGGTGTGGCTTTGTTGGAGTAGTTATAGCCTTATGGGAGGAAGTGTGTCACTGTGGCGGTGGCCTTTAAGCTCCTCTGTGCTTGAGCTATGCTCAGTGTACAACACTTTGCTGTCTGCAGATCAATATGTATTGCTCCTTCTCCAGCATCATGTCTGCCTGTATGTCTACATGTTCCACCATGATGATAATGGATTAAGCTTCTGACACTTGAAGCTACCCTCAATTAAATGTTTTCATTGATAAGAGTTGCTGGGGTAATGGTGTCTCTTCACAGCAATAGAAACCCTAACTAACACAGGAGCACAAAGTATAAAAGAAAATAGTATGTGATTAGACCTCCCAAATTGTATTCATTGAAGGATGGTTAAGAGAATAGACAAATTTTAGGTGGGCTTGAAATATTCCTAATGGACAATATTTGGCAAAGAATTCACGCTCTCGAATACATTTTTAAAATGAGACAAATACATTTAATGGGAAAATACCTTGAAGAAATATTTCAAAATTAACAAAATGACATGACTGGCTAATAAGTGATGAAAGTGGGTTCTGTGTCACTAGCCTCAAATAGTGTAAATTAAAACTGCATGAAGATAATAAGATGGGCCCAAACCCAGAAAATTAATGCCATCAAATGGAGGGGGATATTTGGGAGAAACGTAACTCTGGGACATTCTTGTGGGATTATAAATGGGGCAGGCACTCTGTTAAGACACGACATTCCTACATAGTTTCTTATAGAATGAAACACACTCATTCTATGACCCAGAAATTATCTGAACAGAAATGAATCACACACACACACACACACACACACACACACACACGCACGCACGCCTATGTAATCACAAAAGGACTCCTTAAAAAATGCTTATAGCAGCTCTATTTATAATCTCTAAAACTTGTAAACAAACCCTATGTCTTGTAAAATGATAATCACATGTGGCACATTTGCTAAATTCAGTGCTACCAAACAGTAAAATAATAAACACATGACTATTGCTATACTCAGCATCACAAATGAAACTAAGAAATATCACAGTGAATGATGAATTTCCAAGTAAATAAAGCAGACATTGTGTCATTGCACGGAGCTGAAGTTCAAGGATGGGACAAATGAATCCCACCATAGAAACAAGACAGTGGTGGCCTATTGTGGCTGGGAGAGTGGGACTGACCTCGCCTTCACTGCAGAAAGATCTCCTTGTTTTTTACACTTATGCATACTGATGGCAGAATGGAGTATAGTCAAACTATCTATTTTTGTAAGCATTAACATTTTTTTGAAAGTTGGGATACCATCAAGTTGTCTTTTAATATCAATTTTTATTTTTCAATGCATTACCTATTTTATGACATATAAATCCTTTAAGATTATAGAAAACACATTAGGTTTACATAAAAGATCAGGAATTATTGATTTTAAGCAATTTTCTTACATGCAAAATTCTTGTAACTAAAGACAGATTTAGCACATATTTAAGAAACATATTTAGGTCACTTAAAAGACAGAACTACAGATCCTTTAAAATTGATGTATATTCTAAAATTTAGAGCCTGGGTCAATCAGTTCCTTCGTGAAGCAGATTGTTACCATGCAATGCACAAGCTTGTACTAAATGCTATACATAATTAATGACACTAAACGAAGAGAGATGAGATATGTATGATATTATTTTTAAGAAATGCACTAACATAAAAATTAATGATATGGGAAGAAGTATCAGTAACATTTAGAGATACCATAAAATTTAACAATTTATTTTTAGAATTTTGAGCAAGGAGAAATGTTGTAAATAGGGGGGAGAGGGGGGTGCGTGACCCTCCCACAGAGAAATCTTAACTTTCTCTCCAATATTCAACCTGCACGATATTCAATACTCAACTGCCTGAGTCAGTGATACACCCAGGTGTCAGAATGTAACAACTAGTTTTTGGCAAGCGGTCTAAAAATTAGCAAGGAATTGGGAGGTTGGTAGTAATCCCTCTGTAGTAAAGGATGGAAAAATAGCTATCTCGCTGGACATGAAAAAATAAGGGCTTTATTTCACATTTATTATTCTAAATACAATGGAGTCTTCAACAAATGTGCCACTGAACCTCAGGTTAATCTAAGTGTATTTTTATCTGTTTTCTTGGTTCCTTAGAGTGGTACATGTTAACTGGCAGTTTAACCAGTCAATGTGAAAAGAGATTTTTTTTGTTCAAATTATAAAAGACATTTCTTGTAAATGTTGGGTGTGATGAATACTTTTCCTGATCTTGGGCCGGCTATAATTTATTATACCAAATATTAAAGGGAGGGGGAGCTGACCATAGTGCTGAGTCAGCAGTGATCCTCAATTAAACAGGTGATGCTTGCTGGGCTTCAGGACAGCAGCCCAATTAGCTGTCCAATCATATGGTAAGCAGCTGCTACATAGATGAGAGGGTCACGTGGCCCTCCTGCTCATATTTTCTCATTTTGTTGTGGATTTGAAGTCGTTTTAAAAAGACAGTGTCTTCAAGAATGGAGAACCAATTTTCATTGTTAGAAATTTGGTCTGTGGTTACTCCTAACAAGAATGAGAGAGGGTGGCCAGATGGGAGACAGGGTGGAGCCCCACTGGGATGCTGGTGAAGTTAATGCCATTTAACTGAGTCTTGTTGCTGGTATATACATGTTCACTATGTGAAAATCCATGAGGCTGTGCAGAAAAGTGCAAATTTTGCAGTATATATGTTGTATTTCAAAACATTTTGCCCTATGTATAAATTCCTTCAGGAAAGATATGGAATTTCTCATAGCTTTATACAAAGCTGAAAGATTCTATGCTAATGTCTAAAACACCCCAAAATTTTGCTAAAAATTTTTTTCTACTAATCTGTCTTCTCTCCAACTTTACCAAGACTTCAGATTTTTTTTAAGTTTTATTTATTTGCATATGTGTGTGTGTGTGTGTGTGTGTGTGAGAGAGAGAGAGAGAGAGAGAGAGAGAGAGAGAGAGAGAGAGAGAGACGAAGAGAGACACAGAGAGAGCTTTGTGTTTGCGGTAGGATTTATAAATGTTAATGTTACTTACCCAAAGTTCTGTTCTTCAGTTGGGTGGCAGATTGCTTGAGTCACCGAAACGAAGGTATGTATGTGGTTAAAGCCTGAAGAAGGAGAACAAAGAAGAAATGTACTATGCTGTTAAATGTTCTTTTATTGCCTAGTCTTTATTTTGGTCTATTAATCTATATAAGTATAAAAATTAAGTCATTCACTCAAATACTCATGCAAAACAAAAATCTCTTGTTTCTTGGCTTGACTCGACCCAAGGAGATTGCAAAGATTGGTGTGGCTGTTTTTCACATACACATACACATACACATCTGTGATACCAGTTTTTACAGCCAGTTCCTATGGAAGTGGTACAGAGCAGTGGCAATGCCAGGCAAAGTTCTTCCTCAAGAAAATTAGGTAAACGAGCAATTATAACAGACACCTCACTGAATTAATTCCTGAAGGAGGATAGATGTTATGAGCCCAGAAGGCAGAAAAGGCTGATTTCAACAGGGAGACTAAATCACACTTTCTGGAATAGGTGAGCTGACAGCTGCGGTTGGAAGAAGTGGGTGGGAATAGCAGGACAGGGACATGGGACACAACACTTACAGCCTTTGAATATATGAACATAAAAGGGTGGAACCTAATCCATTTCAGATTGATAGAATGTTTCTTAGAGGCTTTGGAACCCAGAAGCAACTTTCATACAAGACACTGAATCTTCTACTACATTGCAGACACATTGGCAGCAATGTGACGGGCGTTCAGCAGTGAATAAAAAAGGTTTGAGCCACGCCTCTGTCTTCACTGAGACTGACTGACACAGTGGGTTATAATGACAAGGAGTGGTGGTCTCTGGAGAGTCTGTAGTGGAGCAATGGAGAGAGAGAGAATATCTTGAGTTACAGGGAAGGGACTATTAAGGCAATGACATCTAATGTGATCAGGACAGAAGACAGATAGGAACATGTAAAGAGGAAGAAGAGGGACAGACTCGCTTATGGGCAGGGGTAGGAAGTCATCGGGGAGCGATCTTCAGAAGAGCCTGGCATCAGGAAAACAAAGTGGTGTGTTTCAGAAAGGAACCTGGGTCCCGAGACTGGACTGCTATGAAATTCAAGCAGGGTCCATGCTGGAAAGCGATAATTTCTAATTGTTTTTCCCTTGACTTGGTTAGAGCCAAGGTAATTACAAAAGCTATGGGGCCATGCAGCTTGCATTATACTCAGGTTTTGTATGGATATATTAGTAACAAAAATTTGCCAGAATCTGTATGTTCCTGTGCTGAATAGATGTCAAGAGCTCTGAAGTTACCATAGATGAAGATATATTATTTCACGTTGGGTAATTACTCCTATGAATGGCTAGAAGCACTCTTCTAGAAGATCTGTGAGTGCTATGTCATTTAACCTTCTCAGCTACCACAAAAACAGATACTGCTTGGTTCCACATAAGATGGATCAGGTAGCAATAATTCAGAAAATTACAGATGATAGACATGGCATGTTAATGAGTGGCACTTATGGGTACTATTGAGTTTAGCCATGCCATCAAAACTGTGGTTTCTAAGTGACTTAAAAAGCATCCCTTGCTATTAACTCTTATCTTGGAAAAGCTATTTTTAGGTTTTAGCAATTTGATTTTCCTTGCAGATACATAGAAGAGATTTAAAGAAACTTGTTGGGACAATTTGTGTCCTATGCAGTTTCATAAACAGTCATAACTAAATGGATATGGGCCTAGATTGTCCATTTCCAGTGCTCACAGATTTTTTTTGTGTGTTTTGAGTTTTTTCCAATCAGCATGCTTGCATACACATTTGGGGTGCACAAGGAGAGCTGCAACACAGCCAGAGGAGTTCTGAGCAGATTTCTGAAGCACTACAGACATTGGGACATATATTATATCTGAAGATCAGAGGAAAAAGGTCTATGATGAAAATAGAGTAGGAAAAAAATGGTTATTTCTGTCAGCACTAAAAAGCAAAGCGAGTCACTGATGAAGGTCACTGCCAATTTCATCAATGAGGAAAGGGCTTTAGCGAGCAGTCAAGCCCTCATTTTCACCACGCTCTGTAGCCTGTGAGGATGGCCTGTCAGTGTGTCTATGACCAAACACAAAGAGGATCCAAGAGTCAACTACACAAGAATGTTTTTAGAATTACTTATATAGTACCTAAGTTATCTGAAACCACTATCACATAATGTATATATGTCTTCCTGTCCCCTGTCTCCTTCGGGGCCATCATCTTCAACATACTTACAAGAAAAAGAAGAGGAAAAGGGGAAAACTAACTAAAAGCCAAATTAAGATATGTCCAAGGGTTCTCTGGAAATTAAATCTCAAATCTGTACTCTGAGTCTTTCCATCAGATTTATTCTAGGACAACAGCCATTGATAGGAGATACTAAGATAGAAATTCCTCCTCCCAGGTAATATCCAAACCCATATTGCTAGTTATTAACCATCATGGCCTTCCTTGCAACTCAAGTGGAATATGTTAAATGCTTTTCCTAACAGCAAGCCTCACATACAGGCAAAGACACTTGTAAATTGACTTTAGTAACACTTGCATAATGTAATAGAACTTGTTAACAGGATGAAAATGGAGAGATTTCACATTAGAACACACTTCCCTTTGTACAGACAGCTGGCATGTTTGGGCATGTAGATGTCACAGGCCTTGATGGGACCCATCGAACCACTTCACTGAGCAAATGGAGAACAATAAACAGAAAATGTGGCCTGCTAATCTAATGCTGTTAATTCAAGGACCTTGGTGAGGGAGGCTGTTCCTCTGAGAAGCTTAAAGGAGCAGCGGCAATATAGCAGTGAATGCTAGTCAAGACGTCTCTGCACATTGAGTCTTTCCTGGGACAGTTGGGAGCTAAGATACGAATTTAAACCTGTAAGGGCAAGTCGTCTACTACACCGAATTGGCACTCATATATCGTGACCTCGCCGGCCCCCTTGTAACTCTTCTTCTTTGTACGAAGTAAGGGGATTCATTGCGTTTCCACAATACATAATAAGTATTTTGCCCCTATTTTTCACACCCTTTCCTTTTTCCTTTGCTCTTCAACACCTTAACACATCCCTTTTATACTCATGTTCCTTCACTGACTTCACATCTGACACAAAGCATGTGGTACTCTGTCATCTGGGACTGGCTTCCTTGGTTCTACTCTACCTCCAGGTTGAAACACAACTGGCTACACTGTGATCAACTCAGTTCCTCATATTGGTTTTCCTGTTGTGGGGATTGTAAGATATATTTTCAAGCAGGAGACAAGTCTCTGTTGGTTCCTTAGGCACAAGAGACTCCCTCCTCCTCCTCCTCCTCCTCCTCCTCCTCCTCCTCCTCCTCCTCCTCCTCTTTCTCCTTCTCCCCTGGGTGTTTCAGCTGTATAAACTGAACAAAGTACCCGAGAGAACAAAGGTGAAAATGAACCCTCCATCGAGGGACTCTTTCTCTGCAGTTCACAGTCAGTGACTGCTTGCTGAAGTCCCTCAAACTCAAACCTGCCCTGCATACTTTAGCGACACTTGAAGGTTTTGCGCGATGGTAAGACAACTCATCTAGCCTTCTGAAGTGGAATCATGTACGTTTTTATAAATGATATTGAGGTTTTGCTTATATTTGCTGAGGTAGTAGAAGGTGCAGTTCATAAACTAATATTAGCACAGGGCCAGAATTAATAGCGCTAAACCTTTATTCTTGTAGGGTGTCTGCGTGCAGCGCAATGCTTGAGACCTGGGATGTGCTCCTGCTACATAGGTTCACATGAAAATCATCAGAATTCCTGAAATGTAAGAAGTGACACAGGCTAGTATTGCTGTTTTGAATTTATATGGTTGTAGACAAACTTACATGAATTAACATATTTATGCCATTATCATTAGATTTTATATTTAATTATCATTTGGGTTTATTGTGCAATTGCTGTACTGTTGATAAGTTAGATATTAAGTTGCTCCTGCTAAGATATGTGTTACTATTTTTCTTGCTGAGTTGAAATATATAGAGGTATGTCTATTCCTAAGGGAAACACAGTTCAAAGATTTGAGGCCCATCACCTTAACAAAAGGATAGTTGGGTGCAAAATGAAATCCTTCATGAATGTGACACTTAATAAAAGAATTGTTGGCTGTTACCAGATAACTTTTAGAAAAGAAAGGTTTACGGCTTTATATACCCCAGGAAGAGATGTCAATAACAGTCAACCTCTTGGTAGTCTTGCCAAGAAGCAGCTCCATTTGTAGATCAGAGAACCCAAATTTAATTCAGTTTTGACTTCATACTCAGATATCATGGGATCCATTATCGTCTTTGTTCCTAATGCTAACAATGGCTGACCTATTGTTATTTTTATCATTGAATTTAAATATCTTCTTTGTCAACAATGAAGCATTTAAAATGACTCTGCTTTATAATGAATGACCAAGCAATAATGCTCAAAACCTCTTAAACAGCAACACAAAATATAATAGTTTTCATCCCAAGCAGACAAATTAATATTGAAGAAGTCCTTTACGCAGCTAAATTTGTCAGTAGTATCACAATACAGTTATTAATTAAATGGATATGGATCCTTTAAGCTATCACCGAACTAACCAAAGAAAAGATTAGGGGATGTTAAAATAGTGAAAAATTTGCAAAAAAAAATATTTAAAACTGTGGGAGAAAGACATTTTGACCAGTCATGAACTTTGGAAATCTTAGGATCTTTGGTAGAAATAAGAAAGTGAAGGAAAGAAAAACCAAAGAAAGAACTAACCAAAGAAATATGGCTGAAATCCTCAGCTCTCCCAGGCTTGTTGCGTATTGTCTATATGTCCAAAGGCAGTAAAAAAAGATACATTTTACATCTGCTAAAGAGTTCTGATTGGCACACACACTGAAAGATTGCTTCACATTTGAAAGGAGAATGTTCCTCAGGAGCCACAGCCATGAAATATTTATTGCACCTTCTCTCGTAGAAACGAGTGAGCTGACTTTGTGACATAAAGCATACTATTAATACCAACTAAATTACATGTCTCGTGTTAAATATCATTCTTAGGAGATGGACGAGGTCTTGTTTGTTACAGATGATCAGAGAGAATAATGCAAGATACATTTTTGCAGTGTTCTTGTAAAATATACCTTTGAGCTTTGTAGCATAGAGGACATAGGGCTTGATAAAGGTTTCTTAAAGATGATGTAAGGTGATTTTTTTCTGGACTTCTCTTCTTTTAATTTCAGAATTACATTTTTACCAATACGCACCCCTGCTCGTGGGAACTTTGTGGATATAGAAAGGCTGTAGCTATACCTTTGAGCATACTTTTATTAAGCGGGGCAAAGACTCGTGCACTTCCAAATATTGTTCAAATCTCCAAAGCCAGCTGAATAAATAAACATTATGTGATCTGTAGCCTGAAAGTCTGCAAATGACTCCTTGGGATGTAAAAAATAACTATGATTTCTTCTAAGTAATTCTTGGAGCCAATCATCAGTGGTTTTGTTTAAGTTCTGGGACCCCTGAGCCTCCATAAAAATAACTTTGAAATATTATATTATGTGTGAAAATTTTACACACATGCACATTTATAATCGGCAGACAGGGGCCTCTGCCCCGCCTCAACCCGATAATCAACCGTAGGACCTACTCAAACATGAAAAAAAATGAAAGATTCCGAACTCTAAAGCTCATAATCTTAGTGCCATTTAGAATCATGTGTCTTTCTGAAATCATCTATTACTGCAAATCTCTTGGTTATATTTCCATGGAAGTATCTGTTTCTCATTATCAACGTCTAAAGAAATTCGATACAGTGGTGTAACACTTGGCAAAGGAGTCTAAGAAAAAAAATACACCCCACAGTTTTCAGCTTATCTTTTCTTTCCACAGTGGTAACTACTGTCTGACTTTCCTACTTGGGAGAGGCCAACTGGGACAGCAAGAGGAAAAAAAAAATCAAACCAAAGTAAATGAAGCAACGGCTCTGTGCCCGGATCAATCATAGAAGCCGGCTTTTAAACAACGATTGCAGTTAACAGACACTGGGATAATGTGAACAGGGGGATGTTTACTTTTGAAAGTCACCTTTAGCTTGGAAGATGGCACTGAACACTTTTGGATCAAGCTTATCAAACACAATGGGGCGTAGGGGCTGGGGAGATGGTTCAGATGGAAACGTATTCATGATACAGGCCTGGGTAGCAGAGTCCAGGTCCCTAGCAGCCACATGATAGCCAGCCTCATTGATATCTCTCTGCAATCCCAGTGCTGGCAGCGACAGTTGGAGCCCTGGAGCTTATCGGTTGGCCAGCCCTGCCTACTCAATGAGATCCAACTCAAGTGAACTAAAAATTAGAGAGTAATTGAGAGAGATACCTTAGTGGACCTCAAGCTTCCACAGGTACCCACGTGCACACATCCACAGGAACGCATGTGTACAGAGGCACCGCATGCACACACACACACACACACACACACACACAATCAAGAGACTATGGTATTGTCAGCAATAGCTAAGATTTACAACATTCACCGCTACAATAATAATCTTTAGCAACCGTGCTTTTTTTTTTTTTTTTTGTAAACCAGATGAAGAACTTACGGAGGACAGCCTATGGTGCCTTTTTAGTCGTGGCTTTAGTCAGATCCCAACATGACACATGACCTTTTCTCAGAAGTGAAGAAAAGAAACAGCGTGGGGAGATTCTGCGAGGAAGAAGTTCGATGTGTCTCTTTCCAACAGGTGTGCCTCCCTTCTCCCCAGTTCATGTAAGTCAGTTAATTTATAATTTATTCGGATATTGCACAAACTGTGTTCAGACAACTCTAGATGCACATCTGATCAATTAAGACAGAACTCTGCTTTTCGCAATTCAAGCTTTTAAAAAGCATTATAGTTAAAATACACTGTGAAGGCATGCTGGGATAATTGGTTGTCAACGTACATTGGTAGCACTGAGTAGCCTTAAAATAGCAGGAAACACAACCGAACACTGGAAAGGAAACCACTATTTCACTTTTTCAAATAAAACATATTGCACCTCTGAGCTCACAATGGGGTATTTGCTGAGAGCCTGTAATTAACTCATAATGATGAGAGGCGCAGTGATAAACATTTCCTTAGCCAAACACTCGCTTGTTTTCATAATTTCCCATGCTTCTGCTATGTCCTTGTCAGCTTTTTTAGTTAGCTTGTCACTATGAATCAAGAAAATAACGGAGAAAAGGGCAGATAGTTCTCTCTCTCTCTCTCTCTCTCTCTCTCTCTCTCTCTCTCTCTCT
>JAQHUG010000225.1:1782126-1792609 GCA_028555095.1 Dicrostonyx torquatus | reverse complement strand
AAAAGGAGCAAGGTGGGAGAGGGAGTTCTCACATAGTCATACAATGATTTCACTTTGGAAGCTCAGAAGCAACCAAATCAAAATGACTCTCAAGTCCAGCCACCTCTCACAGCTGTTTTCTGAGTCATCTCCTGGCCTGCACACAGCCCTTGGGTTAATCTCCCCAAATACCTCTCCATCACATGCTTTCTTCCCTCCAAACTCCGCAAGAATTGCCCAATACCAACAGAACAAAGTCTACGTTCCTCATCAAGCATTAAGCCCTCGACAATCTGCTTCCAATTTTCTTTTCTTGCCTCATTCCCCCTGTTCCATTATAACACAGCGGCCCCTGTGAGTTCTCTGCCCCAGTCTGGTCCATCTCCTTTGATAGGATTTAGGCTTGCTGTTTTTCTTTGACTCTGCTTTCTTTTTTCGTTCTTTCTTTCATTCTTTCTTTCTTTTTCTCTTTGTTTCTTTATTTGCTTTTCTTTCTTTCTTTCTTTCTTTTTGTCTGCCTTCTTTCTTTCTTTTTCTCTTTGTTTCTTTCTTTCTTTGCTTCTTTTTCTTTCTCTCTTTCTTTCTTTCTTTCTTTCTTTCTTTCTTTCTTTCTTTCTTTCTGTCTGCCTTCTTTCTCTTTCTTTCTTTCTTTCTTTCTTTCTTTCTTTCTTTCTTTCTTTCTTTCTTTCTTTCTATCTGCCTGTTTTCTCTCTCTCTCTCTCTCTCTCTCTCTCTCTCCTTCTTTCTTCCCTCACAAGTCCTTTGGTGCCGGTTTGGATGTGAGAATGCTGCCTGGTGTGATGACCTGATCTGTCACATGTCCTAGCTCTGCATGAAACTGTAAGTCACATGTGAGCAGGAGTTGACCTCCTCCTTCCTTGCGTGCTCTGCCATTTTTACCCAGTATTCTGTGTGATATGATACTTTATGAACAGCCGTGGGTAGGGCAGTCATACCATCGCACCCAGAGCAATAGCCCAGCAGTCAGTTGCCCCATCAGTATCATTTAGAAATAATTGTTATGACACAAGTCGCAGATTATCCCGCCCTGGTTTCTCTATAACCTCCTGAAAGTGAGACTATGGCAGAGGACAAAGTTAATAAATCACACAAAGTATCTGGGTTGCATCTTCAATCTATAAATATAAACACAATGTATTTCATAATCAAATGAAGATTATCAGTGTACACAAACGCTAATCAAACATGTTAAACCACATTTGAAGGGCCGTATCAGCCAAGGGCACCATGTTACCAAATCCCTTGGTTGTTCCAGCACATGGTCCGATGACTTGCCTTTGCCTCTCTAGCTGCCACTGCATAGGGACTGCTCCTGCACCAATCCTTACTGTACTCCTCCTCCTCAGCAGACAGGCACGCTTTTGTCCTGGAAGTGCGATTACAGTGCCCTGCTCTCCAGCATCACCAATGGCTGCCCTGTCACACACGAGGAAAGTCTGTGTTCTTTCTGTGACCGCTGAGACCTCACCCCTCCAGCTCTCCAGCTACTCTGTTCTTCCTTTTCCTGGCAGCTCTGTCTTCTCATTTATTTCTTCCCCGGCCTCCAAACTGACTGGTTTCTAGGCTCATTTTAGATCATTTCTCTTCAGTAACATTTTCTTTTTCTAAATTTCCAAATCTAATCCTCCCACAATTTTCTATCACCCAATTTTCTAACAGGCATTGGCGATATTTGAAATAAGCTTATCCACGTAGCTTATTCCTTGCCACATTTATGTCTCTCCACCAAAAAAGCAGGGGGTATGCAAATACTTGTCAAATGAACACTTAATCTTGAAATACTAGCCAATAAAGGACAACTTGGTGTTGCTTCCTACTCTACCTAGATGCTGATGGTCTCACAGACACCAAATTTGCCACTCACTAAATGGGCACTGACTTTCTCCAGTATGTCCAGAGAAGAGGTCAGAGATTCAAGATGAATTTAATAGCCATTCAAGTACCTGTCAGTCCAAGAAGAGCAGCAGTGTGCAGACTATAGATAAAATTGGGACCACAGAACTACATCACACTGGTAAGTCAACATAGAAGTGTCAGTTGAAGCACCAGAATGTCTTATTGATGGGACACTTAAAAATGTATTGGGAATAACTTAGCATTCATCACCATGGTATCAAACATGGAGAATTGATAGAATAGTGACTCTACTTTTATTGACCAATGTTTTAATATTTTTTTTGAAAAAAAACCCGTCAAAATTATTGCATAAAATAGAACTGAACTCAGCGCTCATATATTTACTCCCTGCCGTATTTTCTGTAGGCTGTCTATCCCAGCAGAAGTGGGTAAGCACAAGTTATTTCAGCTTCCCACAGAAAGAAGCAAAAGGAGAAGTGTGGCTTCTCTCCGTCTTCACCCCTTCCCGTCTCTCCCTTACTTCCTTCCCTCACTTCTTCACTTCTTTCTCACAGCCCTTGGAGGACACTTATTAACAGAATAAGCAATTCACAAACCAGTTATAGGAATATCCCAAAAGGAAAATCACCTTAAACGACCTTGTTTACAGCTGGGTGTGGTAGAGTATGCCTTTAAGCCCAACACTTGGGAGGCAGAGGCAGGGGGACCTCCTGAGGGCAGGCTGGTTTAAAAACAAGTTCCAGAACAGCCAGTGCTGTTACACAGAGAAAGCCCGTCTCAAAACAACAATAACAACCAGGAAAAAGACTGAACCAAACCGAACCAAACAAAAACCAAAAACAAAAGGCATATCTTGTTTCCAGGCCTTTCACATATCATGAGAATTACAATCTTAAGTTTCTTCCAGTTTTCAACTGCAGGCATTCTCTCTCGTTCTCTTCAGTTTAAATTGATGGGGTCAACCTTTCTGGGGAAGTTTCACGTGAGGGTGACACCAGAATATGCTCCATGACACTGATCAGGACACTTTGTTTATTTTTATTTTTATTTTTTTTGGTTTTTCGAGACAGGGTTTCTCTGTAGCTTTGAAGCCTGTCCTGGAACTAGCTCTTGTAGACCAGGTTGGTCTCGAACTCACAAAGATCCGCCTGCCTCTGCCTCCCGAGTGCTGGGATTAAAGGCATGTGCCACCACTGCCCGGCAGGACACTTTGTTTATAACTGATATGTGTTTATTAATATTAATGCTTCAATTATAATTCTTTGTAATTAAGATTTGGGGGAATTGCCCTGTAGATACATCTAGAGTGGTATATTGTATAGAGTTGTATACATCTAAAGTATATGTTGACTTTAAACTTGCCTGTTGACCAAGCGGTGCTGCTCCTAGACACTGCTACGTGTCTAATTACATATGAAATTGAAAGAAAAACTATATAAAGGACTTGTAGTAAAACACATTGTACAAACTTTTCAAAGAATCAATAATAAAACACTAACACTAGTATTGATGTTGTTAAACTTTACAGAAAACACAAAGAAAGCGTGTCACATTTTGTAACCCCATGACAAGTTACAAAATACATTTAATTTTGATCTACTTTCATTAAACAATTATACAAACAGTTTTAAACCTGAATTTTAGAGCATAGTCTGCTATTTCAAGGGATTTCAGTTAGGTCCCTCGTATTGATGTCAAGTAGCTCACAACCTTTTCTAACTACAGCACCAGAGGGCCCAAAGTCTGCCCTCTACAGGCCTCCCCCGCCCCCCTGCACACATGAGCACAACTCTTCTAGACATATACATATACACAAAATTTTGTAAAAATACATCGTTACAACAGAAAATTAAAACAGAATTCAGTGCACACGTTTGTTTCCTTTTATAATTTTCTGCATCAGCTTCTCTGTGCCAACAAAACTGGACACGCAACAGGTTATTTCAGTTCTCATGAAAAGTAGCAAAAATTGAAGATGCGGTTTAAAAAATTACTTTTGCCTGTATTTCAATCAGAGCCCTGTACCTGTTGAGGTGGCCTGTGTACTGGGGGTGATGCGCGACTGAGGAGGCAGAGTTGGAGGACAGACGGCCCCTTATATACATTCATCATCAGCTAGCGTTGACATGGGTTACCTTGCGACCTTAATATATTATGACTAACTTAAAAATTAGACAAACGGTCTATAAATACACCGCAAAGATTGATTGCTTGGACCCTGCTGACCTCAAATGACTTGAGAGGTTAAATGTGCTGAGGAAAAAAAATAATAACGAAGCACTAGCAATAGTCAGACAAAAGCAGGCAAAGTCCTGCGACCTAAATCAGCTTGAAGACACACATGCCTACCGTACCATGATTTTGTGCTGATTTATTTGCAACCTAATAGCGTAGTAAAGTCAGCCATCATCATTTACTGCCAGTTGGAAAACAGGGGGAAGGAAAGTGTGTCTAGGGATGGATTCTGCAGTGTGCACATTTACTGGTTCTTCAATTAAACTGCTTTTCTCCACAAATTTGCCCAGGCATGTGCAGGTGCCCAGTGTTCTGCCCACTAATTTGGATTGCTTGAGGCCATGGAACTGTTGAGAGGTTCCCTTCACGAACAGCAGATGACGCAGAAAAAAAGCTAGAATGTTCTCCTGAGAAACTGAGCTCCAAAGAGCCGCACTCCACCAGAGGGGTTTTGATAAAAAACTTCCATCCGGTCTGCAAATCGTAGACATTGATTTGAAATAAATTGTGATTGATGATCAGTCGATGACAATTTCCATAATCATTATACCGTCAGTAATTTATCAAGGTAATGATATTTGTGTCCCTGATGTCACATTCATCCTGTACTGGGCACAGAAGAACATGCTGTGATTTTTAAAAGCCCTTATTAAGAACTGAGTGGTTGGGCCATACTTCCAGCCATATAGCGAGCAGTAGGATAGCTACAAGTGAATAAAGTATTTGAAAAATCCTGCTAGGATTGTAATACAATTCTTTTGACGGAATTCTTCTCTTTCACGAAGGCAGAGACCTATGCTTACAGCATTTTAATTAAATCAGCCTTATCAAGATTGCTCGATGTAGTTTGCCAACACACTTTGGAAAGAGATATTATAGCATGCTGGGCAAAGCAATCTGCCCAGGCACCCCCCACTTAACCCTCTTGGACCATTTCTTCCTAGTGCACTGCCCTTCTCTAGACTGCTGTGATTCCCTAGCAATGATGATTGTTTAGCATGCATACAGTCAACAGATGTACCTATATCCTGCACGTACTCACGTTAGCTTTCAAGATCCCTGAACAATATTCCCTCCCATTTCAGAAAGAAAGCTAATGACATTAAACACTAAATGTCACAAGTGTCTCTTCACCAAAAGTGAAAGTGAGCTGAGAAAGTCAACGAGAGTGATATAATTAACAAAATTAGCAAATGTGTTTGGAGATTGCCCTTATAAGATGAATTCCTATTAGATTGCAAATGTTATAGGATCATTTATATTTTCAGAGAACATGGCTTAAACACATATAATCCAATGTCATTTCAAGAGTTCCGTGAATAATTCTAGTTTGGCAACTTAGAGTGTGCCACAAAAATTACTATAAGCAAAGAACTTTGAAATTAGAAACTAGAGTAATAGCTATCTTCTTTATTGTGCTTGTTGTGTGAAGACATCATTCTATTAGGCGATCATGCATATGTCACATATCCAGGAAGTCTCTAGATAGCAGTCAATCAATCAATAACTTTGTAAACTTCAGTTTCTAGTTGCTTCAAAGTATGTAAGCAGCAAATGGAAAACTTGTTTTAGGAATCCTAGTCTGAAAGAATTATTTTAGCCCCATGGTGACTTTAATCTTTAAGAAATCCCATACTGCATGGTTCTTTCCCTGGAATTATTGATTAGTGTCATATTTACTGCTTTCACCATGGTAGAATGACTATAACATGACATTTGCCATCTTAACCAACTTTGTATATTTATTGATTCGTTGTGCATGTGTCTGGGAGCATGCATGTACCATGGAGCATACATGGAGGCCAGTGGACAATTTGGAGAAGTTAATTCTCTCCTATCCATATGTGAGACCCACCATGGGTCAGATTCAGGATGCCAACTTTGAGGGTAGGTGCCCTTATCTTGTGAGCCATCTTGCCCACCCTTAACTATTTTTAAGCATACAGTTTGATGGCATTAAGGACACCCATGGTGCTCTACAATCACTGTTACTATCTCTGAATTCTTGACCTTTACAGACATTTCTGTTGGTTACCTCAAACAGGGGTAGATTATGACAGTGACTTCATATTATTTTGGGATAGTAAATGAGATGATATGCTTAGTAAGGAAGAAATGGTGAAACATATTTTGATTGGTTTTTGTAAAATGTATGTATTACTTAAGTCTTTTAAAAATAAACTAGTGTATGTGTTCACATATCAGAGGATTATTTGAAGAGTCAGTTCTCCTTCCACTAGGGATCCAGGGGTTGAGCCGAGGTCAAGGTGGTCAAGAGTTTTTGGCAGCAAACAATTTTTTTAACTCATTAATCCATCATGTCAGTCCCCTGCCTCAAGAGTAAACTCCTGGAAACATCATAACAGACACTCTTCATTTTCATAGAACATAGATAGACCTTTCAAGCTCATGCAATGGAAGGTCTGGTGGCTGTATCACTAAAAGTTATCTCCGATTCAGTCTGATTCCCACTAACATTTTAATTACATCCTTTGCTCAAATAGAAAACCATAATCCTGAAATTCACATGCAAGCACAAAAGACTCCAGGCAGCCAAAGAAATCTGAACAAAAAGAATGATTTTGGCAGTAGCACAATGCCATATTTTCAGCTATACTTGAGATCTATAGTAACAAAACCAGCGTGGTACTGCACAAAAAGAAATGTCCTTCAGCTGGACAGAATAGAGGACCTAGAAATAAACCCACACAGCTACAGCTACCTAAATTTTTTAAAAGATGCTCAAAACATACATTGGTTAAAAGATGGTGTTGGGGAGACTGGCTATCCACATGAGAAAGAATGAAACTAGACACCTATCTCTCACATTGTACAGAAACCAATTCAAAGTGGGTCAAAAGCCTTCATGCAGTACCTGAACGTTTGAAGCTGCAGGAGGAAAATATTTTGAGATAGATACAGGCAAAGACTTTCTAAAATAAGATTTCACTGGTTCCAAAAAAATTAAACAAAGATTTAACACATGTGATTCCATGAACTTAAAGCCTCTGGCTAGCATAGGAAATGATTAATTGAGTGAAGAGAGAACGTAAAGAATGGGAGAAAATTTTACCAACTATGTATCTGACAAATTAGTATCTAGTTCGTAGAAAGAACTAGAGAGCAAAATAATAAATAAATAACCCAATCAATAAAAAATTAATTAATTAGGCATTTTAAACTGATAAAACCAGTTAAATACATGAAAAATATACACCATCCTTAGCTATCAGAGTAATGCAAATCAAATTATGGTGAACTTCTCTCCCTTTGCAGTTAGAATAACTGTCATTAAGAAACAACAGAAAACAAATAAATTTTGACGAAAATGTGGGTGAAAGAGAAGCCTCGTATTGCTATAGGGATGTAAATTGGACCAGCCATTACAGAAGTTTTAGAGTCCCTCAAAATGAAACAAAACAACTAACCCAACAGTAGAACTGCAAACAATCCAGCTATATTATTCTCCAGTATTTACCAGAGAATTCTATGTCAGCATGCCACAGAGATATTGTATAGTCATATTTATTATGCTACCTTTTGCAATAGCCATGTTATAGACTCAGCTTAGCTGTCCATCAACAGTTGAGTGAATTGAGAAAATATGGTATCTGTAGCAATGGCGTTTTATTCAGCCATAATGAAGAACGAAATTATTCCATTTCCTGGACAACGGATGCAAGCACAGAGCATCATATTGTACAAAACAACCCAATCTCAGAAAGACAACATTACATGTTTTCTTTCATTGTGTGTGTGTGTATGTAATTTATGTGACATGAAAATCAAAGTAAGACTATCCAGGAGCCGTAAAGATGGCTGAGCAGTTAAGAACACTGGCTGCTCTTCTAGAGGACTTAGGTTTGATTCTCAGCACCCACAGGGCACCTTACAACCATTTATGACTATTTTTCCAGAGGATTTGATGAAGTCTTGACTCCCCAGGCACCAGGCATGCACATGATATATAGACATATTTCAGGCAAAACTCCCATAGCACATAAAAAAATATAAAGCAAAATGGAGAGTTATAGAGGATAATAACCTACATAAAGTTCAGGGCTCTACTGACATACAAGACATTCACACCTATACATGTACCTGATCATGCATATACATGTGCACATACAAGATATTTGCACCGATACATAACCTGGTCACACATGTTCCTGTGCCAATACAAGGCATTCTTCATACCTATACATGCACTGGGTCATGCAAATACATGTGCACACACATATACTAGAAAACAAAGCAATGGAAGTGTCCAGAGAAAGAAAGGTGACTAGGAAGACAGAGGCTGAGGAAGTGTAAGGTATAGGAGTAGACATGGTCAAAGTATAGACTGTATGTGATAGAAAATGTCGTTTGTCATAGCCAGAACCTAGAAACAACCTAAATGCCCTTCAACTGAAGAATAGGTAAGGAAAATGTGGTACATTTACACAGGAGTGCTACACAGCAGAAAAAAGTAATGATCTCTTGAATTTTGCAGGAAAATGGATGGAGTTTGAAAACATTATTTTGAGTGAGATAACCCAGACTCAGAAAGACAATTATCACATGTACTCACTCATAGATGGTTTTTAAACATAAAGCAAAGAAAACAAACCTGAAAACCACAATCCCAGAGAACATAGACACAATGAGGACACTAAGAGAGACTTACAGAGATCTAATCTACATGGGAAGTAGAAAAAGACAGGATCTCCTGAGTAAATTGGGAGCATGGGGACCTTGGGGGAGGGTTGCAGGGGGAGGGGAGAGGNAGGGAGGGGAGCAGAGAAAAATGTAGAGCTCAATAAAGATAAAAAAGAAGATGTCTTTATGATACTCAACCCTACTTACAAAGAATATACACTGTTACTGTGATAAAACACAGACCCAAAGCAATATGGGCATGAAAGGATTTATTTGGCTTCCATGCCCATCTTCAAAGGAAGCCAAAGCAGAAAGTTCAGCAAGCATGGGAGGAATTCTGCTTGTTGGCTTGCTTCCTCTGGCTTGCTCAGCATCCCAGTGAGTTGGGTTCTTCTGTGTTAATGTGCAATCAAGAAAATGAGCCCTCAGACATGTCCTCAAATCAACTGGGTTGAGTAGATTTCTCAGTTGAGGTTTTCTCTTCCCAGGTAAGTCTCAGTTTGGGTCAACTTGACAAAAATGAAGTAGCACATATACCAATGGAAAGTTTTCAAAGTGAGAAGAAAAAAAATAAATCGACGGTGTTCCACAGGAGTAATAGACAAATCACACACACGTGCTCCTGTTGGCACTGAGGTGTGAGAGCCATTTGTGCTGTTGATAGAGTGTCCATCGCTTGCTATATATTCTGCTTTGCACATTCAGAAACTATCATGCTCCAAATTACTGCAATGCAAAATAACCCTAACTCTTGGCTCTAAATAAAAATGATGTGCATGACTAATCCTTCAATAGCTATCTCATTAGAAGAACCTCACCCCAGGTAACAAAGAAGTCCCGAGTTACTGAAACCGGAGCTCTTAAGTAGCAGACTAGTGGCTCTAGAAGCCATTTTATTTTAGGTTTAAAGATTTCTTTCATTTTTATAGGTATGAGTATTTTTCATATATATATATGAAAAACATTCTACTCATGTGCCTGGTGATCATGGAGAAAATAAAAAGACATGCTCTGGGACTGAAGTTACAAGCTATTATGAGTCACGATTGGGTAAGAGAAACCAAACCCAGCTCCTCTGCAAGAGCATCGAGTCCTGTTCATGGCTGAGTCATCTCTTCAGCCCCTCTAGACATACTTTAAATCTATTGGTCAGACATTCTTCATGCACGGAGAAGCATGTCTAGAGATATACAGCTTCATAGGTCACACATAAATCTTAATAGACATTGTATTAATGCACACAGTAGGCCCCCAAGCAGTTTAGAATTCAGGGAAAGACAACAAGGGCTCCAAATTTGCATTGTTTTGTGTACTTCCCTAAGCATATCTTTAGTTAGACAACTTCTTATTTTCCTTAAATTTGACCTGTTATTTCCTCTGAATATTATTATTGTCTCCGAGTCATGAATTTGCTCACATGTTACCTATATGTGTGCCTTGGTTCTCAGTTGCAGTGTCAGGTCAAATACGATGTTCTACAGCATGGAAGAGAGACCCTTGTAAAAGTCCATTCTTTCATTAACTTTCATTAATGCCTCCTATTTGCAGAGCACTAATGATGTATCCATTTCTACCCATGATGATGTATGCACAGTTTGGATAATTGAATTTGGAACAGAGACCACTACAACTGTGCCCTATGACAGGGTGAATCATGCAGTTTTGGGGAAGGTATGGAGCATAAATTCTTAAATGATTTGAACTTCATGGAAATAGACAGATTTTCCCTAATGATCGTAAGGAGGTTGCT
>JAQHUG010000225.1:1762778-1781816 GCA_028555095.1 Dicrostonyx torquatus | reverse complement strand
TGACAGGCTATTTTCCACAGTTTTTAGGGATAAAAATCAGGTCTGTACATTTCTACAGCAAGCATCTTTGACCAAGCCTCTGCCTACCCTGAAAGTACCCTTGAAAAAGCAAGTGGATTGCTGACAGTGGTGGCACACAGCTTTAATCCCAGCACTCAGAAGGCAGAGGCAGGCGGATCTTTGTGAGTTTGAGGCTAGCCTGGTCTACAAGATAGTTCCAGGACAGGCTCCAAAGCTACAGAGAAACCCTGTCTCAAAGAACCACCACCACCACCACCACCACCACCACCACCACCAACAACAACAACAACAACAACAACAACAACAACAAAATCTCATGCAGGGAACAAAAGCAAGAGTCCTTTGTTATGGACTGACACTTAGGTCTCATCAGTTGAGGAGGTATTTCTTCAGGAGGTGGCACAACAGGGGTTGTGAAATCAACTCAGTGGCCAATAGATGGCTGGCTCAGGAGTGATGTGCTATGATGAGAGAGCTGGCCCTTTCCTAATGGTTCTCATCCCTGACCCATCCTACCTAGCCCCTCTTCCAGCAGCAAACCATGTCAGCCCAAGGCTGCTCACCTTCTCTAGCAATGTAATGTGGGAATTATACAATTCTGAAAGCATGGGGTGGAATTAAGTATAAAATTGAATATAAGTTGAAACACACTTAAGAAACTATATCTTAAAAAGATTTTGTGGAAACAATAGGGGAAGCTTCTATGCAAAGCTGTTCACCCATAATAGTTTCACAAAGATTTCAATATCAAATCGACTTCAACTTCTCTACTTTAAAACATTAAAGTAATTGTGCCTCAGTTGATCTGGTAACCTAAAATTGGACAAATTCCTTGACTTGGTCCTTCACTAAGACTGGACCATGAGGCAACAGAATGCATGAAAAGATCAATAGTAAGCAATGAGTTTGGGCCAGCTATAAAATCTCTCCACTAAGGAAAAGTCCTGTGCCAGATGGCTTCACTCTGAACTTCATCCAATATTTTATCCATTTATTTGTTTCTAGTTTATTCTCTCTCTCCCCTCCCCCCTGTGTGTATGATGAATCTGTGTGAGGTGTATGTATGTGTGTGTGTGCAGTTGTACACAACCATGCATATGCATAGAGGCCAAAGGAAGTGGTAGGGGTCCTGCTGCATGAACCTGGAATTAGTCTGCAGTCATTACGCAGAATGATCATCCTGTTTCTTGTCCTTAGGAGTGCTGGGGTTGTTGGTACTTGCAGCCAACTCAGCATTTAAGTGGGTTCTGGGGATGTGAATTCTTATTGTCATTCTTGTCATGCTTGTGCATCAAGCACTCTTACCTCCAAGCCATCTTCCTTAGCTTTCCAAATATTTCAAGAACCAATATCAATTATTCTTAAAATATTCTATGTAGAGGCCATATGAGGGGACCAACAAGCAGTATTAGAACTAATGGAACATGGCTAGGCGGTCTGCAAAGCCATCCCTGAGTGAGTCTTGGAGAGGTAAACTCCTGAGGACTATGTGTCCCGAGTACCTCATGCTATCATTGAGCATAGCTCTGATTGTTGCCTTCATGGTCACCATGGCGCTCTCTCCTCATAATCTATAGGTTGTATGAAAACCCTCAAGGGTTTTCTAGTCCTTCACTGGGCACAGTTACTGGTACTTACAATAATAGTGATTGACTTTTTCCATGCATTGTTGCTAGAGCAGATTAATGACTCAACCACCACCTTTAGAAAGAATTTAGGCACACAGAATAGTTAGTTGGGTTAAGTTAAGGTGATTTTTGCTAATGGTTTTGAGGTAGGAAATCTTGGGGAACAATTTAAAGTTTATAAAGGCACACTTTCAATAGTTGACCAAGGGACTAGTTGAGGTCAGGGAACCAAGACAATGATATTGCTGGCTATTGCTGGATGAACTACCTGTCTTGCTAGGATGGGTTGGTGATCAAAGGTAAAGATTAATTCCCGTACCCATTTCTGCCCTCAACTTTCTGCCATAAAAAACTATTAGTGAGTGGGTATGCACCGAGGACTTAAAGAAGAGCTGATAGATTGTTTTTCATATATGAAAGTTTAAATATGTGATTCCTTTAAGATTTTTTAAAATAAGATTTCTTTTGGGGATCAATAATTAAGTGGTTGGTCCTTTCTTTGTAATCACACAATGCAGCCTGCCAGTAGAAGAACTGGCTGAGAAAAATGCCTTGCTTGCTTACACTTTGTTAATCTATAATAAGTTGCTTGGACATGAAATTATGTTGTTTCTTGGGGCAAACTTGTTTTTCACCTATAATGCGTAAAATGTTTAACCATGTAAGGGAAATGAGAAACATGTTGTTTTTATTTGTATTCATTGTAATAATTCTTTTGAAAAATAGAACATAACCACATTGTAAATTTTATATTGCTTGAAAGATTTTGATGGGCTATAAAAGCTGTAAGGAAAAACATAAAGAAGTGAGAAGTAGAAAGTAGTTAGAAGGAAGTCATGAGGAAAGAGAAAAGAGGGAAATATCAGAAAGATGGAACAGAAAAAGAATATAGTAGAATAAGGGAAAGAAAGAATAATAAAAGGAAGCTTTGATAAAAGCTTAGAATAAAAGGTCTGTGGGGTGACCTTCAGAAGGCTAGTCCCTCTGCAAATTTTATACAATGAAGAGAACAAGATTCTTCTGGGCACATTCTAGCATTATTTCATATTAAAACCAGACAGGGATAACAAGAAAACAAAGTGGCATGCTAGTATTCTTGATGAACATAACTACAAAGTTAAAAATTGAATATTGGAAAACCAAATCCAATAGCAAGCACATTTAATACTATTTAAATACATTTTAGGAAAATTCATCACAGGTAATCAAGGAAGGTTCAACATGGGAAAAGTCAATAAACATCATACAATGTGTTACTGGAATGAAAGATAAAGAAAAGGCTTTTGATATAATTCAACATACTATATGGTAAAAATCTCAAACATCTTTGGCATAGAAGGAAAGTACCTCAACATAAATGCCATATTTAATAACTCAACACTTAACACTTTACCACACAGGGAAAAGCTGAAAAATTCTCTAATATCTGGAGCAAGATAATTATGTCAACTTCTATTGTTTTTATTCATAATTCATAGCATTAGAAGTTCAAGCAGAAAATTCAGATAAGAAAAGAACAAAAGCTCCTAAATAGGAAAGTCCCAAAGAGGCCAGCTAAATCCCATCAAACCTAAAAGACTTAGCAGGGTTGTAGGGAACAAAATTGACACCTGACATACAGTCTTCATGCCACACCCTGCCAGTGCCCAATGATGAGACCCAGCTATCAAGAGCAATCTCATTGATGATAGTTAAAATAGTGTAAGAATCTAACAAAATTTAAGCAGACGAGGTAAGATTTCTACAACAAAATTTTCAAATAAACTATTAAATAGACTAATCAAGATAAAAATATATGTCCAAAAAGAAAAGGTAAAAGAAAAGGAAAAAGGAAAAGAAGAAAAGACATTTATAAATTTAAAGAATTAAGACTATTAAAACATTCATATTTCCCAAACTTTCTCCAGATTTAGTGTAATCTCCATAGAAATATCAATGCCTTTCTTCATAGAAGCCAAAAAAATCAATCCCAAGATTTGCATATAGCACAAAAAGTTCATAGTCAGAGCTATTGTTGACATAAAAATCCAGGAGTGAACCCATGCATATATAGCACACTGATCTTTGACAAGGTGGCTAAGAACACATGAGTGAGATAGCAGCTTCCTCAGTAAGAGGAGTAGAAATTAAATATCCATACACAGAGACGCAGGCTAGCCCTGCCATTCAACTGCTAAACAAGCACTCTAAATGGACGTATGATCTACATGCAAAAACTGAAACTTAAGATGCCTGATACGGTAATGTGTAGGTGTGTGTGTGTGTGTGTGTGTGTGTGTCATGCACACGCACATGTGTGCGCACATGCATGTGCATGCATGTGTGAGAGAGAAAAAGAAAGAAAGAGACAAAAACAAAAATCAAAACTAATAAATATCAACAATAAAAAAGGAACTAGATTCTACTAGAAGAAAGAAACAGGTTAAAGAGACACCCTAGTAAACATGAGAAAGGATCTCTAAAGGATACATATAACAAGTGGTTGATGTTTCAGAATGTATATGGAATTCAGAGTTAATAGTATACCTTAAATAATAAAAAGTGAGCAATATGGGTTGAATATGTAGCTCAGGGGAATAGAATTTCACTAACACCTGGGTTCTACCCCTAAAACTACTTCCCATCCCTAAGTCTTTGATGGAGTTGAAGAATAGATAGATAGTTACAGTTTTCCATTGTTATGATAAAAGATAAAATAGATCTAAATATGATAACTGTAGTTCTTGCTTGATAACTGTTTTGTTATATGTAATTTTACTATGTTAGAATGAAAGCCTTTCTATTTTGTTTAAACAGAGAAAGGGGAAATGGTGTAGGAGGGTCCTTCTGTATTTCTGTTGCTTTCATTGGTTGAATAAAGAGACTGCCTTGGCCTTTTGATAGGGCAGCTCTTAGGTGGGGAGAGTAGACAGAATGGAATTCTGGGATATAGAAGGCTGAGTCAGGGAGAGCCGCCTGCCATTAAGCTTGCCAGGTCAGACATGCTGAATCTTTCCCAGTAAGCCACAACTCATGGTGACATGCAGATTATTAGAAATGGGTTGAATCAATATGTGAGAGTTATCCAATAAGGAGCTGGAGATAATGTGCTAGGCAGTAATTCTATGAAAAAAAAACAAAAACAAAAATAGAGAACTTTCTCAAATAAGATGTACATTTTTCCAAGAAGCATATAAACAATATCCTTAATATCACTAATCAGGAGATTCTGTGTCAAGGCTACAGTGAGATGTCACCATAGTCCAGCAAGAATGAACAATATTAGAAAGACAAAGGTGTCAGTAATACTGCAGATACAGAAATGCAAACGTGCATGGCCCTTAGGAACTCAATATCAAGGTCCATGAAAAGTTTAGAAATTGTACTATCAGTGGATCCATTAATTTTCATTCCTGAGAGAATTAAATCCAAATGAAATGAAATTAGTATATGGATGAGATACACTTAGGTATTTATTGAGACAGTATTAGTAATAGCTCCCAGCTGGAAACAAATTTAATGTCCATCATTAAGGTTTTTTAAAAAAATGTGGTACGTATACAAACACTTTCCAGTCATAAGAGGAATGAAATTTTGTCACTTTCAGCATCACAGATAGAACTGGAGATCATGTTAAGGGAAATAAATTAGACATAGACAAACAAGTTCTGCCTGATCTTACTCATATGTGGAATATACAAAAGCCAATTACATATAAGTTACCACTTGGAAGAAAGTTATTAGAGGCCAGGGAGAGTAGGAGCTAAGAGGGGAAAAGGGCACTAGTCAACGAGTAGATAAATAATCTAGGTGCTTTTGCATGGCAGAAGAGCATAGAAAACATTTATGTTGTCTATAATTTCAAGAGATTAAAAGAAAGGGTTTTGAATGTATTAAGCACAAAGAAAGGCTGAACCTTTGAGGAGATCACCATAGGCAAGCCAATTTAAATAATACTCAATGGAAACATGAAACATCTAATGAAGCCACATAGCCTGGCAAATTTGGTCATGCTTCTGTGTATCAGTAAAAAATAAGTATTATTTAGATATAAGCATAATCAAGGAGAATATATGTATTCATACAAATAACACATAGCCATGTAAAAGTAAATTTCTTTTACTGTCATGGAAGATTTTAACAACTAGAGTTAAGGAGATTGGAGAGATTGCTCAGTAGTTAGGAACACTTGCTACTTGTCTAGATCACATGGGTTTGGTTCCCCACACCCATGAGGTGACTCACAACCAGAGTTTAAAATCTAAGAGCCTTTCAGAAAGAAACATATATTTCTGCACTTTAGAAAGAGAAATTTTGTTACACACTGAAAGTTATGAGAAATATAAACTTCCTATGTAGCTTTTTCAAACAAATGTCATTTAAAAAAACTTTAAATGTCATTTGAAAGAAGTAAATACCAAAACTTATTTCAAGCCATATTTGATAGAAAAATGTATCAAATTTCTATTAACAACATATAAGATGATTTATTCTGTGTTATTAAAATTTTATCTCTTGTTAATCAAACCATATTGACTAACAAAGTATAGTTAAAGCTGTTGGAAACATATTAGCAGTTTTTTTTATAGAATGTGGAATGAGTTACCTAGAAGCAAAAGAAAATGAGAAATAGGACTAAGGAGAACTGAAGAAAATGAGAATAAATATAAAAATGAAGACATCAGTAAGGAAGGGGTGTAACAAACTGAAAGCAATGGGACATAAAGGGAGAGTATGAGGGGGAAAAGATAGGAAAGTGGGGAGGCAGAGAGAGAGAGAGAGAGAGAGAGAGAGAGAGNAGAGAGAGAGAGAGAGAGAGTCAACCCCATGCATCAGACGGAAGTTCTGCCTTGTCAAGACCTCTTTTTAAGTTATGGCAGAGCCACATGGATTATTCGTGTATCTGTCAAGAGAGCCTAATGAGTGTTTCAGAATTTTCAAAGATAATTCAGAAAAATACCAACAAAGTCTGCATAATGTCATACATAAAGACCTGGGGAAGCAGCATACATCAGCTTGAAGGATGACACCATATTCCATTAGCTTGCTTTGGCTTTGACTTTTTAAGTGGCTTTTAAAAACATTTTTGAATTTTTAAACACATTAAAGAAACACTATAATGCTTTTTAGTGTGAGTATGTAAAGTACATTTTTTTCTGCAGCATAATTGAAATCTAATTAATCATTTTCCCTAGAGATTATTATTATTATTTCTCCCTGAGACAACTTACTGTGACAACAATAGAGAAATGACTTTGCTCATCAGCCCTGGAAATGCTTTAGTTCGGGCAACAATGTAATTTTGTAAAAAGCTTGTATGCACTTTTATTAGTTATATTCACGCAACTTGCAAATGAAATTAATAGTCCAAGTATAATGTTGATAGGTGGCCATGTGTCTCTCAGGATGTTGCTTCATCTTTTATAATAAGAAGTTGATTTCTACAGAGATTTTAGTGACACACGTCCCCTTTCTATATGTTGGTTAGGAAGGCAGTGTTTCCTTTTTGGCTGTAGACTCAGATATGGAGGAGTTTTTCTCCTGTTTGGGTGCTGATCTAATCCAGGAGAATCCCCGACTGTAACTGAGATGTGAGTGCTTGCTGTGAGTCTTTAGAAGTGAACCGTAAATTTTCTGCCAAACCATTATTTTCTTCTTATCCATCTGGGGCCCACAAAGCAAATGGATGTGTGGAATGTTCTGTCTGTTTAATCCAGCTGACTCACTGCGGCATCTGCAGGTTTTTTAGCTGTGGATTAGCTTGCACAGTCTCTGTTTCCCACTCCCCTAGTATCTAAGGTGTTCCAGACTCAAGTAGGCTTTGAAAAGTTAGCTTTGGAGACTCAGGGCTGACCCTCATTCTTTGGGTGACCAGATTTTATAGAAATTCCTTCCATACATCCTTTGAAGTTACTTTCTCCTTAACTAGAGTTGTTCATTTGCGTCTTGGTGTTTACTGTCACTTACTTTGAAGTTTGCATTGATTTTGTTATATTTGAGAGGTCATGATTGAAACCCTCAGATTTTCGTTAATGTTTAGGGTAGACTGAGGAAGATTGATCCCATTTGGGGTAAACTATTACTGAGTTATGTAGTGCACATTCATTGTTCTCTGTCTCACACTGAAGGAAGGCCATTCATAGAAACTTAAGGCACCTTCCCAGAGAATCTAACTCATTGATACCACAGAAAGGATGAATTCCTGAATTCAACAGCAGCCAAAAGTGTCATGCCATCTCCCTCTAACTTTGCTGTTTTATCCATTTTTAGTAAAGCTGGAGTCATTAAACCACTCATAAAACTTCTGGCTTAAATTCTAGTTCAAATTATATGGCCCTGTGTACTTAGTGAATTTAGAGCCCCAGAGGGGGTTCTGCAGACATTGGCAAACCTCATGTTTTCTTACTTCACATACATTTTTAGATGAGAGTCTTCTAAACCCCATGATTTCTAAGAACAGTCAAGTATTGATGTGCCTGTTGGCAAAAGAGGGATAAATCACACATTTTAAAAGCATTCAAACATTCCATTTGTGCTGTACAGCCAATTAATGTTTTAAAAATAAGACAATTTTCCAGTTCAAAATCCAGTTGCAAATAATATCCATTGTGTAAGGATTGACATTGTGGATTTTGTTTTCAGTTTTATAAAGACTTTGTAATTATACATAGACGAGTCTCTGACAAAAATTATAGTCTTATAGGTGATGCTTTTCAAGGTTATTTTTGAATAATCTTTAAAAGAAATCTCAGAATAGGTTCTAACTTTTAGGCTGGGAATGTTAATAGCCTTAGAAATACTTTATACTAATAAAATTATTACATTATATGTATACACAGAGAAAATAATGCTTAAGAATAATGTCTGTATCAGTATATCTATGAAAATATGTGCCACTCAAATGAAAATACTAGTATGTAGTCAGCATTTCTCTAAATATATATTCATCTAGGTATATGGTCTATAACATAATCACTCCAATCAGAAGTAAAGATCAACTTCTCATTGAAAGGGGGAAATGCTAACAAGAAATTGCAGTGATATTGGTTGCTAAATGGATTTAACTTTCTCTGAAGAAGAAAATGTGTCCAGCGCAGGCCAATCATAAGGGTAGCATGGAGGACAGATTACATTGTAAACCATGCAGTCAACGCAAGTGAGGCATAGGGTGGAGGACAGATCACATTGTAAGCCATGCAATCAATGTGGGCAATGCCTAGGCTAGGGTGGAGGACACATCACATGGTAAGCCATGCAGCCAGTGCAGGTCATGCATAGGGCAGGATGGAGAACAGATCATATTGCAAGCCATGAAGAGGAAACCTCCTCAGCCTTTAGATACCAGACCTCAGTGTCTCCCTTTACCCAAAAGAAGATGTTAAATCTCAGGAACAAAGATAACAAAAAGCTCTTTTATTTTCTAGATTTAAATAATAGAAGTGACCTAATGCTAAAGGTTTAGGGGTATGAGGAGTGAAGTTACTAAGTCATTTGCATTCCCTGCTGTAAGACTTCCCATATGGAGAGGATATTCATATCTAACATACATCTACACGGAAATTGTGGAGCCACCCATTTCCTCTAAGCTTAAAGCTGCTAGTGTTCTCGGAGCAGCAAGGTCTCACCTCAGGACAGCAAGACCACTCACTACAAGCCCCACGTTGTTATTCTTTGGGTGCTGGATGTGGAGGTTGAGGGCATCTCCTTCCCACTAGATACAGTGCAGAGAACTAAATTTTGGTTACATGTGTCATTTGGTTTATATAGTGATCTCCTCTTTAAACATATAGTTTTCCAGCAAGTGCTTTATTAGTTCTGTATTTAAAGGCATTTCTACACTGAGATTCTGTTTCTTACATGAAACATAGAGTACCATACACAGCAAAATCGCCTGTGGCAATGGTCCTAAAAGATCTCTGGCTCAAAAACTGTATACAACACAGAGGCCTTTTTTATTTTATTTGTGTATGTGTGTGCATATGTGTGTGTGTATGTGTGTGTGTGTGTATGTGCGTGTGTGTGTGTTTCTTCTCATTATGTTCATGGCGTTTAGTATGAAATGATTGGCAACAAAACATTTCTTAACTGAATGGATTATTAAATTCTAAATGATGAGAATAGTTGTTTTATAAAAAAAGGGAAACTCTGAGATAAGTAAACACAGGTTCAGGCAAAATAGTTTTTTATTATTCTCCACAGTTCACAAAAAACTGTACCAAAATAATTCCAAGGAAACTATTACTGAATCATTAAGTTGAGTCAACAGGAAAATTAGATTTATTTCACAATAATCTTCCAAGAAATTACCTTACAAGGACACTGACTGTTATATCAGGAATCTAACTCTCCCTAGAAATTTATTCTACATCACTCCATTAGAGAAGCTCAAGAATTCAGCAATATTGTATACTTCCCCAAATCGGGATCTGTAAAAGGTTAGGTAACATTTAAAATGTCAAAAAGTTTCATATTTAGTTTATTCTATATATCTCTAGCCAAACTCAAGTTTTTGGACAATACACATCTCTAACATTGTGATATTATTCATAGAAAACCACATAGTCAGGGGAACAGTGATTGTTCAGAAAAGAGACACAGGAAGGATAATGGGTGGGACTCAGTGGGATAGCACCTGCTCTGCAGGCACAAGGCCTTGGTTTAGATCCCCCACCCTACAAAACAAGTAGAAAAACAATGTAAGAAAATACCTTCAAATGCCCACATATGAGCAACACAGTGAAGGAACGAGAGAACGCATGTGAGACAGAACACAGCATAAGTTTTCATAAACAGTGAAAGGCTGTATAAAGAGAAATAGCCAGAATCCAAAATTCTAAAGGAAGACACAAGATTCCTATAGGATAGAATAGAAGGCTCTACCCATAGACAGTCCTTCCTCTGGGAAAGTGCATTTGCTCTTTTATGGTCTGAACAAGAAGGGGGAGCATAGGATGTAATCACTCATAATTAATAACATGCCTTTGTAATAAATATAGGAGAGATTTATGTATTTAGTAGGAATCTAACTTTACTTCTTGCTGGGAGAAATCTTATTCGCAAGGAGAGTTCATTACAAGTTATGGGAACCCAGATAAAGAATCTCTAACTTGATCTCTATGCTCACCTTTGCACTTGGCAAATGATAAAAATTTTAAGGTAAGTGTGCTAGACAGGGAGGTTGGTCTGTGTTAAAACATTCTATATGTGTGTATACATCATACACGTCCTTCCCTAATCATTAATATTTATATAAATTTAAAGAGTTAATTAGCATAATTTGTGTTCCAGTATCTAAAATAGTACTGTAGTAATGCATGTATATGACAAATTAACTATACACATTCTACAGATTTCTTAGATTCCTAGCAATATTTATGAAAAATAATCTCAACTGACCCACTTGTTATTTCATATTCCTAAGGGATAGTATTCTTTATTAATATATAGCTTTGTAAAAACTGGTCCAAAGATTTAATAAAAAATATAGATGATGTATTTCATAGAGAATAATTCCCGTAACAAAGTCAATGTAGGAAAGTCAACCAGATTAGTCTTTAATCATACAAACTTGTAAACATTAGACTTATTGATCCCAAATACTCAAATTCAACATTGCATAAATAGCAAACAGTATAAAATATGCAAAATAATAGTACATTAGCCTAAATAACACTAATAAATTGCAAAGCTTAGCATGAAATTGAAAATCACTAATGGAACACTATGCCGTTTGCTTGTGCAACAAGCTAAGACTCATGCATAATGGACGAGAGTACCACTGCTAGCAGCAGGCTCGGGGAGGAAAACTTAAGTGTGTTTTTACAGACAGTCGGGATTGATCTGGGAAGTGGTTCCTGAGGAGATTCCACTTACCCCGAAGAGCATCTTGGGAGCTTGCTTCTACTTCCTACTGGTATTTGAAACTCATATTATTTAGATCACTTGACCCCCTCAATACCAAGTTCTATGCATAGGGGAAAACCAGAAATCATCCAAAGAACTTCAGTGAAATAACTAGCAACAATAGTTACACGATATGGACTTTCTTTAATGCCTATTTTTCATTTAGTATTCAGGTTAGAAGTTCTTTACGTTCACAGAAACTACACCCTTCCCTATTTTGATGAGAAAGGCCAGGATGTTGAAAGCTAAGAAAGACTCCTAAAATATAAGCTCCAACCCCTTGATACAATGGAGACTCACAAGATTCAATATCATGCGGAAGTCAGTAATATCAGAAGTACCTTGGCCCTCATTCAAGGAAAATGAGTTATTGAACATATTAGAAGGAGCTGTTAGAAGTATGTTTCAACTCTAAGTTGGTCCCGAGGCTTGGAGATTGGTGATAACATTATTAGGCAAAGCTCTAGTGTTTTCTACTTTCATTTTACCTTAATATCACCTCTAAATCTAATTGGTATTTCAAAAAGGAATATAGTTTGAATTTGAACATTCTGTATCCAAAGGTGAGGGCAAGGAGGACTTTGAAGGTGACAGGGAGGTGCCAAAAGTCATAAAGCTAGTGCTAATTTTGAGATAAAAATAAATTGTGTTACGGAAGGAAAAGCTGAGCAAATACAACAGGGACTAGAATAACGAGCTCATCTAATATAGGCCCTGAAAGTGAAGAGAGGGTTGTAGTCAAAGGAAATTTCAGAAGATGAATCTGTTTGTAACCAAGCACTCTGGGGACAGAGGATAGGTAAAAATAGTGCTGCCCTTCACTTGCTCGTGTCTTCAGTGACTCATTTGTGAACTTTCCCCTCCTTATGGCCCAGTTAGAATTTAGGGAAGACGCAAAGACATACCAAGTCTATCTGTTGTATTGTTTGTAACATATTTATGATCAAGAAATTCAATACAAGCAATCTTATCATTAATATTTCTTTTAAGGAATACTTTGAAACATACTGCATAACATGACTTGTGATATGCCACAGGGTGCGATCTTGATGAGCCACGAACACTTGTGATCATGCTGAGGTAACCTCTGAACATATTAAGCTACTTGAGCAGCTGTGCTATGCCCAGTCAGAGAACACCTGCTTTCTGCATGTGTGCTTAGCATTACACAGTAAATAGGTTAATCAAAAGGGAGTCGCACCAAAACACTAAATGTGTGTCACATGTTTTATATTTAAGAGACTTTTAAAACTCATATTTGGGAAATTGATTAATTGCATACTTCATGCTGTTTCGGAAGCTTGTTTTATGATAAAATATGACAAGGAATTAAGCAGAAACATGTCAACACAATAAATTGTAAGATGACCACTGGGAAAAGAGTAGCTTTATATTCTCTGATTTTCAAAGAAAATTAAAAGAAAGTTTTAAATTCTTTTATTTTCACCTTGGAAAACCCACAGATAATTTAATTCTCAAAAGAATATTAACTGGTATTAAATATTTTGCTAATTTAAAACTTGCTACATTTGACTATTTAATAACAAATTTTAATGTTATCAACAAAACATACTCCTAATTTTATTTGAGATCAATAGTTTCCAGCTAGAAATCTATGCATTGAGGTATTATGTGATATAAGAGAATGTAAAAGAAACACCATGCATGTCACCACAACAATATAGAAAACACTGAGAATCAAGATTACTGAGTTGATGTAGAGTCTTACTTTTAACATTTACGTATGCTGTTAACCTTCTACTACCCATTTAAAGGGTATTTGTTTTGTAGATGACAAAGTTTTGGCTACTTTCCAGAGAGAACAGCACATAAACTCAATTAATACATTAATATAATTTCTGGATTTGATAAAGAAGGTTCCAAATTTCTGTGCAGTGCTTGCTACACACACACACACACACACACACACACACACATACACACACACACACATACATAGACTATATTATTGCTTTTTTGGGTAGTGTTTAAAACACTTTACTGTAAATGAGATAGTATTAAAGAACAAAAACCTAACACAATTGAGACATAGCAAAGTGCTGCAACGGAAGAAATGCATGTAACTGCTAAATTATCGAATGGTGAACCTTTATCTCTATAATAACTTTAGAATGCAGTGCTCAACCTTGATGCCTGGGGGTGGGGGACAGAGCTACTTATTTGAAATGGAGTTTATGGTCACTGCTGAGGGATTCTGAGCCATCAGGCTAGAGGAGAGGGCTTGCAGTGTATACTTTTTTCTTTTGTTCCACTCCCACCTTTAATAATAGTGATGGACAACATTGCACTGGCCACATTGCTGAAGGATTTGAAGAAGTGGGGAGGAGCTGTTATGGAAGAACAGTGAAATAAGCAGCCAATAGGTCTTGTTTTTAGCCCATTGGAGGAGGCCTGGGCAAGAAGAACCTGATGCCCAGCAACACAGCATCATGAAGCCATCGGTGACGCATGCAGCTGGACCCAGGGATATTTAGTAGCCTTTTCAGATAACATGCAGCTCTCTTTATAGTAAACCCTTCGTATAACCCCTTCATAGTAAAAGTCTTTAAACAGAGCTATGGAGTTAGATGACAAATTGGCAAGTCACTGTGAAATGTCACTACTGCAAAGTATTAGCTGAGCCTTATACTGCAACTGCATCCTGTTCCTTTTTATTGATTTTTATTGTGCTCTACATTTTTCTCTGCTCCCTTCCCTGCCTCTCTCCTCCCCTTCAATCCGCTCCTGAGGTCCCTATGCTCCCAATTTACTCAGGAGGTCTTGTCTTTTTCTACTTCCCATGTAGATTAGATCTATGTATGTCATTCTTAGAGTCCTCATTGCTGTACAGGTTCTCTGGGATTGTGAATTGTGGGCTGGTTTTCTTTGCTTTATGTTTAAAAACCACTTATGAGTGAGAACATGTGACAATTGTCTTTCTGGGTCTAGGTTACCTCACTCAATATGATGGTTTCTACCTCCATCCATTTTCCTGAAAAATTTAAGATGTCGTTAATTTTTTCTGCTGTGTAGTAAGTACTCCATTGTGTAAATGTACCTCACTTTCCTTGTCCATTCTTTGGTTGAGGGGAAGATGTCACTATCCTATTGTATTTTATTTTATTATTATTACTACTACATGACAAACACGATTTCCCCTCTCTCCTCTCTGCCAGCCCTTGCCACCTCCCCTCTGACCCCTGAGTCCACTCCTCCTTCATTTCTGTTCAGAAAAGATCAGGCCTCCCATTGATACCAAGCAAAATATGAAAAATGTCAATATAATGATAGCTAATGTTATATTGCTATACTCATATTTTGTGACTAGACCAATTGTCATCAGTGAGGCTTCATCCAGCAACCAATGGACACAGATGCAGAGACCCAGAGCCAACATTTGGCAGAGCTTGGGAAATCTTGCAGAAGGGGAGGAAAGATTGTAGGATCTAGAGAGATCAAGGACACAACAGGAAAGCCCACAGAATCAATAAACTAGTTATAGGAACTCACAGAGACCATACCACAAGTCACCTCCATGGGACTGACCTAGATCCTCTGCATCTATGTTATAGTTGTGTAGCATGGTCTTCTTGTGGGACCAAGAGGGAACAAGCGCTCCTAACAGTGGCATCAGGGGCTGTCTCTGACTCCTTTACTGGCTTTGGAGACCCTATTCCTCATACTGGGTTACCTTGTCCAGCCTTAATATGAGGGGAGGTATTGAATCTTACTGAAACTAGAAATATATACTTTTAATTCTTTCAGTACTCATTGATATTATGATCTTTGTTTGGCTACACTTTGAGAGATGTGGTATTAAAAGTACTGTCTTCTGAATTTTAATTTGTCTTATGAAAAACATGCTTAGGAAAAAGGAGACAAATGTGTTATGTTAGATATAGCTATGGAGAAATAGATAATCAACAGAACTGTGTGGATACTCATCCCTAGATACATATATGTACATCTAACAAGAAGGATTTATTCCAAGACAGGTCTCATGTAGAGGGTCTACAAATTTAGAATCAAAATAGATGAAGCTACAGTGACAATTAACCCAAGGTTCAGTGGGGAAGTCAAGACAACAGGGAGTTTTCAGATTGTTTATAAAACAAAACCAAACCCACTATCCTTGTTCCAGGTTCAATGAGAGACCCCCATCTAAGGGAAGAAAATGAAGTCATAAAACAGGTTACCTGGTGTGACCTCTCACCTGATCATGAGTGTATGCCCTTGTACACATACATGTGCCCTACCCCATTACAGACACACACACACACACACACACACACACACACACACACACACACACACACAGGAATGAAGGAAGGAAGGAAAGAAGGAAGGAAGAAAAAAGAAGGAAGAGAGAGAGAGAGAGAGACAGAGACAGAGACAGAGACAGAGACATGGTAATCATGGCATACATTCACCAATGGACATTAATATTATTAAAAACCAGAGACAGGTATAGACAAATAGTTGATAAATACCAACAAGATGTGGAAAGCCAAAGAGCAAAAGTTGACTGAGTTAATACTTTGATGTTATTCACATGCATTTGGATCCACTCAATATGCAATTCACACAAAATCCAATTCCATGTTGATAAAAGAGGTAAATGATATATGTCACATGTTATTTAAATATTTTACATTACTATGGTATATTATAGTAAACTTTGAAGTAAGGAGCAGGAGTAGAACCATTGGGCTCTCTCTTTTCTTCTCTCTCTGTGTGTCCACCTGCATGAATGAGTGAAGAATGCTAAATTGTTACTTTTATATTTAATATTTATATTTTATATATAATATTTAATAATCCAATAAGACAATGGTGTTGTGACTCACTGTGTAACCCACAGAATTGTAAACCAGCATGCATGTTTTTGTTTGTGTGTGTAAATGAAAACAAATAAGAATGGTATTGGGAAAAGAAAGATGAATGAGAGCCACTTTGTTTTCAAAGAATTCACAGTTTAGCAGATGGTTCTCATGAGACTTTACGGTTGTCCCTACCAATATCATCACTCCATTCTCTATAGCTGTCTATAGCTGTGCAGAACGTGGAGACAGATATAGTTATAAAGGTCAAGGTGATCAGGAATTTGTGGTTAGCTAGTCTCAAGATTCTAACCTCAGATGAAACCACTTTTGGAAAAAAAATATCCATTGCTGAATTCTTAATGAGACAATTAACCAAGTGTAATTACTGACTACTGAATAAGATAACTTGTAGTATTTATGTCAATTCCATGCACACTCTTTCTTTGTAATCCTTTTAATTATGTACCTTGATGGACTTACTACTGATAACTAGAAAACAAGGTTTGATAAACATGCAAGCAAGCCTTATCACATTCTTATTAAATAACAGGAGCATTAGATCATTTAAATTTTAGCTGAATGGCCAACAAACTCTCCAAAACCATCGAAAAACAAATTTAAAGTTACATTAAGGAACCTGGAACTGATAATTTTGTTCACCAAGAGTGGTTGACTTTACCCATCACTTACAGTAAGTTGCCGTTCTATGATCACTTGGGCCTCATTATTCATATAATTACTGTAATTATTATGGCACTAATGACTGTTGAAGTCTAAATGTGTGAAATTAATTCAGTAACTGTAAATATGTGTCCATGAAAGGAAAGTATACAAATGAAAAAGAAACTTGGATATTCTGTTGTAAATGAGGAATTAATACTGAGATTAGAATCTCAACAGGGCATACACAAGATCTGAGACTGAAACCAAAGGGTGAGCATGGTAGCAAACATTTGGTTATAATTAATACAGGGGGGAATGAATTCTCAGACAGCATATGTCTTCTTTAATACACTATATTTGAAAACCTAGTTCTGTTTCTTGAGCCCAAAATGAATTAATTCACCAAGGTGACCTAATTGCAGACACATTTTAGAATTTGAGGGTGACCTGGCTGTGACAAGCCACCCCACTGATCATCAGTGTTTTTTTTTTTTTTTCAAGTGATCATACTGGCTTGTTGGGTGTCCCCTTTATCCTCCATGTCTGTTCTTCCTTGAGCCGTATGTTCAGGAATAAAGGACACTTGGTGTATGTATTTCTTAATATTGTAGAACTTCCCACATTGATGTCTTTTTAGGTTAACATTAAATATTTGGTTTATCTGGACCTCCTAGAGTCGAAGAAATTGCACATAAAACTCATGTTAGCAATAAGATATGCTCTTCTTTGAAATTCATGATGTTTTAGAAAGTCTATTTCTAGATCAACCTGAAAAACTCTGCCCCAGAACACTGGAAAACATGTGGCTTCTGTTCTCTGATTAAAAGGACATCCAACCACCTGGCTCTCTTCAGCACAGAGCTTTGGTGTTCCAAAGTATGACTGAATTTCTCACAGGTTGACTGAGAGGCCTGCCCTCCTCCTCCCCACCTCGTGCCAAGGCGGAGGACAAGAGCTTGAGCTTGTCCTGGTGAGGTGGGACCCCAAGTGCAGGTGCACACCAGCTGGAGTCGGCGTGTACGCCAGTTGGCGCCTAGGAGCCCACATCCACATTTGCTGTGATTTCTAGCTCTTCCCTATCCCAGCTCCCACATGCGGTGAGCCCCCTGGAATACTGGTGATTAGGCCCATATTTGAAAATGGGCTGTGACTGACAGGGCCGGAGAACAATGCCTTTGCAATAGCAGCACAGCTCTTCCTCACAGATCTAGTCAAGTAAGCTGGGCGGCTCACTGTCCCTAAAAGCAAACAAACATGACACAGGAATATGTTATTCAATTTGCCATATGTTTGAGTTGAAGACTAAAAGGTTTGATTCAATGGTTTGTTTCAGCAACCGTGGAGGGTTAGGCAGAAGGGCAAAGGAGAAAGGAGTCTAGTTGATTTAAAAACTAAAAACACCTCCCCCAAAACTTTCCATGCTTCTTTTATTGATCTCAGAAAATTTATTTTTTCTTGAAACCTCATTTTCTCCCCCAACAGGAGTCACATATTTGCATCAGTAGTTAGTTCAATTTTCTTTTTTCGTAAAACATCCAAACCAGAATTTTAAAATAATTCTGTATTTAACATTTCAAAGTTGTAGTTGCTTTAATGAATCCATTGAATTTTGAATAGAATATTTAGTAAATTATAACCATAAACCAGGTGCTGTGCTGGGGACCATGTAGGCAAAGGTGAGCGCAGAATGCATCTTGCCCTTGAGAGGCCAATTGACCTCAGAGGAAAGACAAATGCCACCAGGCCAATCCAATCAATTCAAACACCATCAGTGTGAGTTATTAAGAATATGATGAATTATGCTCAGAAAAGTAAGAACAATTCTGGAAGGAGGAAATCTGCTTATAAATATGGTGTGGGATGGCCTTCTGTATATGTGTTGTTTTTATTGTTTGATAAATAAAGCTGGTTTGGTCAATGACTTAGCAGAGTAAAGCCAAGCCAGAAATTGGAACAGAGAACAAGCGAGTGAGAAAGAGAGAGAGAGAGAGAGAGAGAGAGAGAGAGAGAGAGAGAGAGAG
>JAQHUG010000225.1:1726694-1762398 GCA_028555095.1 Dicrostonyx torquatus | reverse complement strand
GGGAGGCAGAGGCAGGCGGATCTTTGTGAGTTCGAGACCAGCCTGGTCTACAAGAGCTAGTTCCAGCGCAGGCTCCAAAGCCACAGAGAAACCCTGTCTCAAAAAACCAAAAAAAAAAAAAAAAGAAAAAAAAGGAAATGATGGAGAGTGTTAAGAAAGCCAGAGCCTGGCAAGACTTGTGCATGAGTCTGAGATTCATCCTGAAGACTAATCAGGATTTTTAAGCACATGGGGTAGCATGATCATCATCTTTTTCCCTCTGTTAGGTAATTCAGCATCTGTCAGGTACGATGAAGAATGGGGAAGGTGTGTGCAGTTAAAAGATGATATCACAGTGAATGGGAGGTGATGCCTAAGTTAAAGAAGTGGCTCTAGAGAGGAAGAGGACCAATTGGAAGGAGAGCCACACAGTAGGCAGAAGGGACAGAGCTTGTGGCTGGTTGGTTTGAGGCTGAGGAGATGGGGGGACCTGTGGCTCTAATGATCAGACTTGCATCCTGGAAGCTTTCATCTTTATCCCTGAGAAAGAAAATTTATTTACAATCCAAACTGAATTTTCTTCTGAGGTTGTCTCTTTTGGTTCTACGGTGCAGTGGAAACAGTTACTGAACACTCCCAGAATGACCTGCTGACTAGAGGTATTGGCTGCATCTGTTTTAGCTTTCCTTGTTTGGGTGAACACAACCTACAGTCTCACAAACCTCAGTTATTTTATTGAGGGTTAGTATTCTGTTCCTTGGGTTCTTTCATTTGTTTCCACTTTGTTATATCTGCTTGCAAATGCTCATCTGAAACTTAGAGGAGCCATTGCCCCAACTAGTTTGAAAAAGCACTTCATTTTCTGCGGTATCCATTCTTGCCCAGATTTTGTGTTTGAATTCTTCTGTGATTAATTTTAGCACTCAGGAGGAAGAGGTAGTTAGAGCTCTATGAGTTCGAGACCAGCCCCAGAATGCTCTTTTCACACACCGACTCGCTTTCTCCAACATATATGTCTCAGGATACAGCAGCATGTACTCTCTAGCCCTTAGCTCCACATAGATTGCCTCCGTGACCTAAGGAAACCCAAGGAAAGTGAGAAGACAAAGCCATTCCTTGTTCTTAAACAAGAAGGAACTACAAGCAAACCTCTTGGTGTTTTATCGTCCTAGAAACAGATCATAGAACTTAACTGAGCCTGAATCTAGCCAGCTTACTTTTGACGTAAGGAATAAGCTGGTTTCTTTTTTTTTAATTGATTTTTATTGATCTCTACATTTTTCTTTATGCCCCCCTTCCTGACTCTCCCCTCCCTCCTTAAACCCTCCCCTAAGGTCCCCATGCTTCCAATTTACTCATTAGGTCTTAGAAGCTGGTTTCTTTAGACATAAAGAGCTATTAGGAGTTCATAAAAATGAACCCAGAAATATGATGCTGGGAGCACACTTGAAATTCTACATGATTTTTGTGTTTCCATGTTGGTGAGGCATTCACTTGTATGTGTTCACCCATATCTCTAAAAGAAATTCATTTCTTGAATGCTTTGGACATGATTCCAGATACTGTTTGGATGAATCTGCTTTCATCAAAAGGATTCTTTTGAGATACATGATAACCTGCCATTGTACTCTACACTCTAGCACCCACCTTGGAAAACATAAGTGAAGGGGAAAAATTATGATCTGCTCTGAGTTTTTGATGTATTTTGGAAGACAGTAAACCCACATTGTATACAGGCCACTGATAGTATTCACACATGGCCACTCAGAGAAAGAAAGAGCAGTTCAGAACTGGCATTTAACTGGATTTATTTGAAGAGGATTTGCTTGCTTGTTTGTTTTTTTCTTTTCCAAGACAGGTTTCTCTGTGTAGCCTTGGCAATTTGGGAACTCTCTCCGTAGACCAGGCTGGTCTCGAACTCATAGAGCTCTAACTACCTCTTCCTCCTGAGTGCTAAGATTAAAGGCATGTGACACTACAACCCAGCTCCTGAAAGAGATTTTTAAGAGGTAGGAATTTGAGAAGACATTTCTGGTAATGGGAAGAAGAAACAGGAATGAAAGTGTATTATACTTTAGAAACATCACAAGATAGAGTCTTGGGCCAGCATCTTCCCTGTAGGTTCCATTAGAAATAAGGTAGAAGGCCCTCAAAGCTAGCAAGAACTTAGACATTCTGATCTACAGGTACACAGATCTTCCTCCCAATTGTTTTCTGTTCTCTCTCCAAATCCTTTCTTACCTTGAATGACTTGAAGACAGAAAGACATGCACTAATACATATATATGCTAATATATTATGCAGAGTAGGAACTAAGAGTGCTGAATTAACTTCAGAAATCATTTAAATGCTTAGTTTATTGCTCCTAGTAAGTAGTAATTCAGTTAAATATACCATCACCTTCATAGCTTCTACTTTTATCTATTGCTTAGCTCACTCTATACTAAATGGTTTAAGGATAAACCATATCGCTTAGAAGGTTCAACCAGTCTTGCAGAATCTGTTCCTTGTAAAGCTTTGTTCTTTGCTACCTGATGTCCTATGATTGATGTGTCTGGGGGCAGATTTTTATGACATTTCCCGGTATGTTTCAAAATATGGAAATTAAGATCAGTGGTCTTTGAAAAAGACGAGGATATCTTATTTTATTTTACATTTTTTTTTTACAGTACAGACAATACTCCTTTATGTCTAGGCTTTTACGACTCTCCAAAGTCAATTTTGCTAGCACATTAGGCACATGTTAATTAAAATGATGGGTTAATGTTTTAAGGGTCAAAGAACTGATGGCAACAATAATAGCTAATAAACCACTTGGCTTTTTAAATTTCTTTAGTAGAAATTAAAACTGGAGAGAAAAAGTCCCATGTCTACTGGTGATGGACTTGTCTTGGAATGACAGGTACAGATGACAAATCATGTCATCAAAGAAATGTCAAAAACACAATGTTTGCAGTCTTTAAACTTAAGATGTATGCAAGTTGTGAATTTGATCATAAAATACTTTTCTTAAGGGGAGTAAGGATAGAGATGACAGGATTTTCTCCAAGTCAAAATAATAAATTTTAAAAATCTGCAAAAGGAAAAAGTTGGTTATTTCCTGTTTATCTCTAGTATTAGTATTTAATGTTTCATAAGTTTTGATAAGCCATTATGTGAGTAACTAGAAAGCTTCATAATGTGAATTAGCTGTTTTTCAGTGAGGCTAGTACTCCACTGAAATGCTACGTATATGAGGAGTTAGAGGGGAAAAATCTTCTATGACTTAGGCACATAGTTAAGGAAGGGTAATATTTTAGAGCTGGTACATTCTGTAAAATCTTAGGACATGATATCAAATTAGCAGGAAGTCTCAACAGAGGTCCACTACAGGGAAAAGAGCATATTCCACATACACACCTCCAGCTACTCTGGACAGTTTGTGTCTACACATGTTAGAGAAGCATGTTCTCTTCTACACTCTTACCAGAAGATCATGCACACTGCATAAGGAATTTGTCCCCTGTGACTGAATTGCCTGTGTCATTTCCTCTATCTCCCCACATCTTTGAAGTCAAGAACCAGATGGATCTGAATTCTCATGACCCCAGGAACGCACCTCAGCAATTTATTGAGGGCAGGTAGTTTATATGACAGACTAAGCGATGACATGATATATACATGTGGAGAAACTGAGAACCAGTGAGAAATTACGTATCAGTTACAACCCCCAGACTCCACCGATGTAGCTTAAGGGGTACTCCTCAGTGTGGCAAGCAATGCATATGTGAGCTTTTGAGAGTAGAAGACATGAAGGGCTCCAGAACATGGAAATAGTAAAAGTTGGGGCATAGGAGTTCCAAACATATACTATAGAATCTATTGTGGTTTGCAGGGAATCTGGTGCAGAGTAGACACACAGCAAACACTTCTTAAATAAACACACTCTGACCACTACAACCCACCTCTTGCGTAGCTGGCTAGAGGCAGTTCACTTTTGCAAATGTGTTTAATGGTAGACCAGTGGGGCAAAATTAAATTTCCACATATTTGACATTCAGGACCTGGTCCCCCCACCAAAAATAATTTTCTTTATGCAGCCTGAGGACAATTGTATCAGAGTTTAAAAGAAAAATTCTAGGAGAGGCCAATAACAAATTGCAGCAGTTGCCTGGAAGACAAAGACAGGAAAGAAAAAGCCATGTAATTTGAGTTAAACTGATGTGGAGATCATCCACACAGCCATTTAACAGACAAGTAGCCACACAGCAGGGAGGGGAGCTTTAGGGAAAGAGTGGAAAAGCCCAAAATACCAGTGAAAGCTTATTTAGGGTCTGGTCAATGGCTGCAGGGAAAAGAAGAGAAGAAAAAAAGCAAAATTAAGCCTCTCTGACTCAGAAGTGTTTAGACACAACAGCTGCAAATTTATCAATGAATTTTCTGGAAGTAAGGATTGATATTCTTCTTGAACACATATGTAGCCCAAGAAATCAGTCTATCCATGTACCTGCACCCTTAAAATACAACATTTTAGCAAATCCCAGTCGTGGTACAGTGGATTTTATTTCTGTAAATGCTGTAAAGCATGGTGAATGTGGAGAACAGGACCAATTCACAACTTCTGCAAGAAGGATTTAATGCGGCTTTTTGTGATAATGAAACATTTAGATGTGAAAGGCAAGTGATCTACCCTTTAATGACGCAACTGTAGTGAACAGTACAAGGAGAGGCACAGATTCTCTGCATGATTTCCAAAGACTCCGAGGTGAGGTATTTGCAAGTTGGTGTGGATGTGTGTTTTAACTTCTTGTTTCCTCTACATTTATAGACAACTCAGTTGGTGAAATGGCTCTAAATCACTATGGCAGGGGACAGACTGCTCACTGATGTGATGTATGCACGGGGGGAGGGACAGTTCTTCTAAAGAGCACACGTGTTCTGGAGCCCCCCTTGCAGGCTCCCTTCACCCCAGTTCATCTTAAGAAAACAAACAAACAACAACAACAACAAAAAAAAAAAAAAAACCAAAAACGGGCTGGAGAGATGGCTCAGAGGTTAAGAGCACTGACTGTTCTTCCAAAGGTTCTGAGTTCAATTCCAAGCAACCACATGGTGGCTCGCAAACACATGGTGGCTCACAACCATCTGTAATGAGATCTGGTGCCCTCTTCTGGCATGCAAGCATACATGGAAGAAATGTTGTATACACAATAAATAAATAAATCATAAAAAAATGAACTTGTCATATGCTTTCAGCTTTTGTCTCATCAAAATGTCACACTCAGAAGTCTAGATGCTTTGCAATAGTAAATGTTTAGTCAAATTTCAAAAAACAAAAACAAAAGCCAAAGCTCTAAGCAAAATATTACATAAAGCACAGTTTATTTGGCTCTCCCATTTCTGTCCGGGTCCAATCAGAATCCAAGGCCTCTGCTGGGGGAGTGGGAGGGGAGAATAACAGCACAATTCCTAGAACATTATTCCTCTCAAATTCTTGCTATCTCCAGGACAAATCTCCACTTCAGTCATTCATTCCTCATAGTCCGTGAACTCTTATCTCTATTTTTGAAGTGGGATATTTTCTTAAACCTAGAAAGAAACAATCTCTTGGTCTCCCTTTAAATAATTGGCTATTGGATAGGAATTCTGGAAATGGAAGATTCTAGTTCTATTGTCTCTTAATGCTTGCCCCCTTGCCTGGCATTTCCCAGCTGCCATTCTTTGACTAAATCTGAATCTTTTTTCCTTTGAGACTCTTTTGTGCCTTTGTCCCACACATTAGTCTATAGGTACCTTGGCCTTTATGTTTTAGTTGCTATGATAGAGACAGAGCTGAGGAAACAAGCCATTCTGGTGTCATTTCCTTCAGAGCTTATCGGCTGCCTTCATTTTCCATGTTCACACCCCTAGGTGATGGACACTAGAATCCAAATTACAGGAGACAAATTACAAAGAGATTCTCCTAGTCTAGGCAAGAGTACAGAGCTTCAGTCACACTTCCAATATTAAACTCAGTCATCTTTAGATCTATTAAATGTTTCATAGAATCTTAAAATAGTATTTATTCATGAAAATTGAATTTTGGACTTTTATGTTGTTCAGTGAGTGGATCCAGTAGAGTCCTGGGATTGAGGTCACAAAAATTTATTTTATTTAATAGTCATGGGTAACATAAAATCATGACTTTATTCTGAGATATACCTAATATACAATTGTTGATTACATTTTACCCCTGTGTCCTCAAAATCAAGGATCTCCTACTTTACTTATATTAATATTAATTTCATAAAATGCATATGTAAGATTATTTTCCAATACTAAAAAATTAAGCAAGTCAATAATTTGAACTCAAATTGACAAATGATACATTTGAATAAAATCTACAGGTCAGCAAATGTTTATGGGATATGTTGCATGCTCCTACCTCAAGGAAGCTGAGATGCTCCCTGCTACAGATGCTATTTAGATGTTGTCTGGTTTCCCTGGCATGTGAGCTGTTTCCTTCAATTCCAATATCTCTAAGATGGGCAATACCAGAGATACTTGGGCCATCGTAAGACTCCATAGTCCATTAGGTGAGCAAGCGATGAGCAACATGGCAACCCCTAGCCCCAAGTTATGCAGAATACCAGGCACATTGGCAGGCTATGCTGAAGGGAGCCTCCAGAGCCCAGCAGTGCCCACATGGAAACGTGAACATTTTCTGAGTACTCAATAACCTAGCTTGCCTCATTGGTAAGGAAAAGCCTAAGACTGGGGAGACGAACATCTATTGTGAATCTTTCCTATTCCCCATTTCTGCCATTCCTTTGTAGTCTATTTTCTGGGTGCTAGTGTGGACAGTGTATGCAGGATATATCTTTCTATCCCCAGATATTTAATGCCTAAAGATTGATTAGCTAAACCTGCATTCTTGATTCAGCTGTGTACTGTATCCCGACTCTTTGTTTATCTGCATGTAACAAACCCACCTCTTTATTTGGGTTTATGCAATGATCATGACTTCCTGTTAGACCATATATAATAGGCACATGAAGCTTCCAGGGTGTTTATGCTTCTCCATCAGAGAGTCAAGTCTATCCTATTCTAGATTGTTCTGTATGTCCATGTGTTTGTTTGTCTTTTCTTTGTTGATTCATAGGCTGCCCCAGTCAGGGTTCTGGGACAAGGCATTAACTGTTCATTGCCTCTTGTAAATTCCTATTCCTAACGCATATGACCTAACATGATCGGACCCATCTAAACAAATCGATGTCAGCTGTACAAAGGATACAAACTTTAATTCTAGCCTATACTCACTAGAGTCAACAGTTCTCCTGCACATCAGATCTCTCTCCTCTCCTCTCTTCTATTTCCCTTTTCCAATCCTTTACAAATGTGCCTGTTTGCTGTCATTAATTTTATAAGGAAATAAATGCCTTTTGTGTATATGATTGCCACTCTGTACTATTTGGATTTCGTGAGCCACCACTCTGCAGCTGGGGACTTTGCCCTCTCTCTTCAGAGCCAAGAATGTTTGCCTTAAAATGTTCTTCGAAATCTCAAGAGTCAGCCTGGTTCTGGGACTCTGTAATGAGGAGAAAGGAGAACAACACAGCTCAAGAAAAGAGCCCTGTAGCCTTAAACCTAAACTGTTCTTGAAGTCTGTGAAGGGCTTCCTCAGTTGATCCTGCAAGTCTACACACTTAGATTTGATGATGTTTTCCTACAGAACTGCTGCTTGTCATTATCTCTTACCTACATTCATCCCAAAACCAAAGCAACTCTGGGCAATGCACAAGGAACAAAGGTTTGGACTCTCTTCTGTATTCTATTGAGTTTACCTTAAAACTTACAATCCTCGTGGTTTTACAATGTATGTATGGGTGATCTTGATTGTATGGTTTAGTCTAGTTCTTCTTTGATGAGGTTATGAATTTCTTTTGAAATGTTACTATGTCTTGTGATAATAAAGTGGTAAGAAAGAGAAGAAAATATTAAAAGAATACAAGCAAGAGATATTTCCGGCAAGGAAAGGTTTTTGTGTGATGAAACTTTGTCCTAAATTGAGGTGGTTGGATTTTTCCAGAATATAAAATAAAACTGGAAAGACTGAATAAACCATAAAATATTTGAGAAAGTTATTAAGATATAAAACTTTTATCATGAAGGGATGTTGGATTTGTCAAAGGTGTTTTCTGCATCTAATGAGATGATCATGTTTTCTGTTCTTAAGTCTGTTTATGTGGTAGATTATAGTTTTTGATTTATATCTATTGAACCATCACTGGGATGAAGCTGATTTAATTATAGTAGATAATCTTTTTTGTGTGTTCTTAAATTCTGTTCGCAGGTATTTTACTGAGAGTTATTTTATGTTCATAAGAGAGATTGATCAATATTTTTTGTTCCATCTTTGTCTGGCTTGGTTACCAGGGTAATATTGGCTTTGTAAAATGAGTTTGGAAATCTTACTTTATTTTCTATTATGCGGAATAATTTGAGGAGTATTGGTATTAGTTCTTTGAAGTTCTGGTAGAGTTCTATTATGGATCCGTTTGGACTTGGGTTGATTTTAGCGAGGGAGACTTTTAGTTGCTGCTGTTATCACTGTTTACGACGGGTTTGATTAAGCTATTTACTACATCTTGACTTAATTATGGTGGTCATAGGTAATGAGAAATCCATCCATTTCGTTTAAAGTTTCCAGCTTAGTGGAGTATAAATTCTTAAGGTATATGTTGTGATTCTCTGAATATCCTCGCTAAATTATTGTGATATTTCACTTTCTGTCTACAATTGGACTGATTTGGGTTTTCTCTCTCTTTTGGCTAAAGGTTTGTTAATCTTTTCAAAGAACCAACTCTGTCTTATTGGATATTTGTATTGATTTTTCCTTTTCCATTTTGTTAATATCAGCCCTTTGATTATCTTCCCCCATCTATTCTTTTGGTGTGTTTAATGTCTCCTAATGACTTATTACTATCCCATGAACAAGGACATCTCTTAGTTCTCATATAGAAAGCTTTTATTTCCCTGTAGTAGATGGCAATTAGCATAGAAACACCAAACCAATCAACATGGAGAGAATAAAAGACAATGAAGAGCTAGGGCCTAAATGGGGTAAGCATATCACATCTCTCCTTAAGAGGCTCAGGATCTTCATATAGGAAAAAGGGTAAGAAAGATTATAAGAGCAAAAGGGGAGCAATAATACCAAGGGAGTAGTGTTTTCCAGACACAACAGGGCAGATGAACATACGAACTCACATCAACTATAATACCAAATCCTCCCAAAGACAAATGACACCCAAGGACCAGATCTTCAACTGGCCTTGACAAAAGTCGACTGAAAACAAATGGTTAATTTGCATCTCCCAGATGGTTTTGAACACCCAGTAGAAAAGCAGAACTTATCTGAAAACATGCCTATAAAGGTTGGTAACAATGCCTGTGCTTCATAGATCTAATCTTGTCTCTTGCTTTAACCTGCCTCAAAAACACCCCAAAAATGTGGTCTTCCTTTCTATGGGCATCTATTTCTAAAGAAACGCAGTTGGCCAGCCTGATTTCAGTGAAGACTTCTTGTGCTGCTCTTGGGAAATAATATTGTACCAGGCGTTTTATTTTGGGCCACCACCAGTTCCCAAATCATGACACAGAGGCTTCTAATTAGTTATGAATGCTCGGTCTTAGCTTAGGCTTATTTCTTGCTTGCTCTTATAACTTATCCTGTTCTTCTTCATCTACATTTTGCCTTGGAACTTTTTACTTATTTTTTTCTTCTGTATATCTTACTTTCCCTGCTTCTTGTGTCTTTCTGGTGGCTGCCTGACTTTTGGCACCCAGTGTGTTCCTCTCTTTCTCCCTCATTCTCGCTTCTTCTTGAGATTTTTTTTTTGAGCCTAGATTTCTCCTCCTATTTGTTCTCTCTGCCTGCCAGCCTTGCCTATCCCTCTTCTGCCTAGCTGTCGGCCATTCATCTCTTTATTAGATCAATCAAGCGCTTGAGGCAGATAAGGTTAAACAGCAACACATCTTTTCGTAATTAAACAAATGCAGCAAAACAAAGGTACCACATCTTTACACAGTTAAAGTAACGTTCTTCAAGGTAAACAAACGTAACACATCTTTGCATCATTAAGTATTCCACCACAGACTATCAAAGCTCTCCTCATACCTGCATGGGTGCCTTGGATCTGTGTCTCAAGTCCACATGGTGGGACTAAACCCATCAAGCTCATTTAATGTCCTGGAGCCCTGAGATCACTGAAAAAGGCACAGGAGAGGAACAACTAAACCCTGTGGACTTCTGCAAGCCAATCAAAGGTCTAAAACTCCTGCTTAATAGAAGGCTTTCCTCAGATAGTAGTTTTATGCCTGCCTCTGGCCCACTGCAGTGTGTGTGGACATTGTTCTTACTCTTTCAAATCTTGCTTCTCCCCCATCTACCTGAACCTACCTGATGTAAACCTATCATGAGGTTTCCCCTTTGGGGGATCTTCACTAGCTGTTATAATTTCATTGATATTTATCCCTGACTCTTTATCCTTCTTATAAATTTCATATCCAGAAGATAGGAAAAAAAACCAATGTAGAATTACTCCTAAAATGGAACTCTTCATGAACCTCCTATCTGACTTCTTCCTGGCACTCACGGATCTTCCTCCTTGAGTGAACTTTTGAGTGCCACTATCAACATCGCATCGCTTCTGTTAGATGGAACAGGTCAAGGAGAGGTCACAATGCCCATTTTCTATGAACAGCTAGAGGGACCACTTAGAGGTGGGAATGAGGGTAGCTGTCTATTGGCTCTTACATCTTAATTTAACCCATTTCTATTAGTCTGTCTATCGCCATGTGGCTGTGGCTTACCGCCATGGTTCCATCCAGCACCTGTCTTTGGCGGTGCTACATGGCGTCTCCTTGACTCTGCTCTCTTTCTCCCAGCATTCAGCCTAGCTTTCCCCGACTAGTTCTACTCTATCCTATCATAGGCCAAGGCAGATTCTTTATTCATTAACCAGTTGTATTCACAGCATAGAGAGGGGAATCCCCCATCATGAAGCCATATGGCCCTAGGATGGAAGAAGAGAGAACACAATAGTTCTAGTACCTAGTTGGAGGTGGTGGTTACTTTTGTTTTCTGCTTATTTTTCTTTAAATAGGAAATGAGACTTTTAAATTTTTGTTCCCTGCAGTAAGTTTCCATTTAGTCCAAATGAAGGCTACTCTCATAAGATCTGTAGCTGTTATTTCACAAAAGGTAGAGGAGTGGGACCATTGTTCTGTTATCTTTTATTTTACTCTTAAGCTGGTAGAGTAAAAGAACCAGCCTTCCATCTGATATTGTGAGGTTGGGGTATTTTGAGGATTCTCATAAAGACTGGGTTTTGTAGACCATCACCTCCCAAGCACTAGACAGGTGCCTTTAGTATTGGAAGAGATAAGTAGTAATGACTACCATTTGAATTGTCCCAAGAATAGGAAAACCTTTATCATGGAAGTAACTCTTGGATGGAGCAGACCAAGAGGGCCTTCTTCATGATGGAAGGGCATTCAGTGTGGCTGGGATGAAATAGCCTGGAAAATATTGATCACACAAACAGACCATCAAGGGTTTGTGACAGGCACACATATTGCTCTGCTGCGTGAACATTATTGCCTTGTTAGGCATTGTCCTCCTGCCTGATTGTTTTATGGGGGATGCTGTTACTGCTTGGTTTAGAGTGAGGTTATCCTTACTCATTCAGCCCTCAGGGTTCCTCTAGCAGTGACAGACCCTAGTGAGAGACTAATCACCACGTGTCCCTGTGCAAAAGTTGATGAGTGAGCTGAAACTCGGTGCCTAGTGACTTTAGAAAAGGGGTTCAGAAATTGTTACCTGAAATAATTGTCCATCAGAGAGGAGGCACGTCCTCACAGGCTATCCTGTGCTAACAACGGCTTCAGAAGAACAACTGCTGGGCCAGTACAAGAGAGTCTTCTGTATGAGTGTCATGTAGACCCCTCTGGCCTATTAGGCAGCCTTGTTTGCCTTGGCTCCTCAGAGTTTTTCTCCTAGCTATTTGCACGTAACAGTGCACTTCAGCTCAAACTCCACACCGTCTATTTCTCTTTTGCAAATATGAATGCTCTGAGTTAACAAGGAGAGCAGAAAAAGGGAAAAACCAAACCCAACAAAGTTCTTTGTGTGTGTGTGTGTGTGTGTGTGTGTGTGTTTTCATCAAACCATGTATTTGATGAGTCATTAAGACTAAAAGGAAACACTTATTCTTGTCCCTCAGGGTCCTAATTACACCTGTCAATTAGCGCTAGTCGATAAGGTCTAAGATGAATATAGTAACAGTTTTGTGTTCTCCACGGGGGCCTTCCTACACATTACCTGTTTGTCTTATTGAACACTGCCCTGAATGTGGGAAGGTAGAGGAGAGAGCATTTGTTACTCTTGCACCATAGCACCCTCCTGACTGATATGACCTGAGTAGAATGGAAAGAAATGGAATGGAACAGAGCGTGGCTGCTTGCTTCGGACTCAAGGCACTCTTTCTTCCTCCCAGGAGTTTTGTGGAAATAGCCTTAAGAGTGGCCGGCATCGTCCCTTTTCAGTGGAGATGAACAGTGGAATTTGCGGATTTTATCTTCTTTTAGAGTAGTGGTTCTTAACCCTGGGTGCACATGAAAACCATCTGGGGAGTTTTTAAAGGATACCTTTGCTGGGATCTCACCCTGAAGCAATTAAATCCAATTCTCCTGGGGCTGGCCTTGGCATCTGACTTTCTTAAAGGCTCCCAAGGTGATAGTAATGAGTAGCTAGGGTTAAGATGCCCCGCTTTAGAGGAATAATCAAGGAAACACTGATTGCATTTTCTTTTTTAAGTCACACTGGGAGTGTAGTAATGAAAAATCCTAATAGTGACTCTGGTGGGGGCCTCAGAAGACAGGCCTGGCCTTGGTGCTTAGTAGGGATTCAAATCTGTCTAGAAACAGATGAAAAGCTAAGGAAATATTCTATTTTCATTGTCTGGCTCTGTAGCTATAGAGTTGACAATGTCAAATTCTGCAAGGTTAAAAAAAATACATCCTGATCCTGTCACACCTTTTAATTATGGTACCTTTCATAATTTCACTACCAATGACCAGAAAATTAACATCTACCACTGATGATGCTGCCATCATCCATGCATTGCTTTTCTTTATTAAAGAACTACTGGCTCGTTTTCTTCCCTTCATTTTCCCAACGAATTATGGATAACTTACTTTGTTTCGAGGTTAATTTATTAATTGGCTCTTGAATGCATACGATGCTTAGAGAAATGTCACAGAGTTGTAAAACGTTCATAGGAGCACACATACGAGGCTAGATGTTTCCATGTTTCTTCAAACATTATCTCACATATTTGTGCTGGGGATTTTGGAATAGAATTCTCTTTCAATTATTTTTGCTCACTACTTTACACAGGACTCCTTTAAATATTATCATTAGCAATTTCTGACTAGGTCCTGGGGTCACGGACAGGAAGGGACAATGGATCCTCCCTCAGCAGCAATTAAGGAAGAACAAAACAGAAAGAGGCTCAGGAAAAAACTTACATTTTTCCCCCCTTGATCTAGTCAGGCCACTTTTTTTTTTTTCAAACAACAACAATTAGCTAATTTTCGTCCTGAACTTCCCAATCAGAATTTCACTGTATTGTAAAACATGTGTTTCCTACATTTTATTTTTCTTATCCTGGGAATTTTTACAAACTGAATAACTGAATCTTTTTGTTCTTTTGAGAGGACTTGTGATGGTAACTATATGTTTTGTAATTGAGGATTTTTTTTTGCCAGTAAAATATGGCATTGCATTTGATGAATTACACTGTGAAATTTACAAAATATCCAAGTAGGAAATTATTAATTACTTTACCGGTTCTCTTTTATGCCTTACTCTTCTAAAATTATGCATTTCAATATTATATGAATAAAACAGAAGGAAGACTTTTAATTTTTCCATACGTTTTGGGGGGAGAAAATTTAATATAAACTATCTTGAACTTTTTTAAAACAAAGGATTTACAGTAATGGTGGATAGAGAGGACTCGGAGTCATTTGCTGAGAATTAAATAAAAAATGTGACAGATAGTCCATAACTTTACATAACTATCAATTAAATGGACTCTCTGTGCCCATTTACTAAGTCTATCCTCAAATGCCATTACTACCCAATGGCCTTAATGTGTTTGTAACCTAGTGGTCTAAAATAATTAATGTCCCTCCCTAAGCAATCTACTTCCCATCAGAGCTCAGCTAGGTCACTGAACAGAGCCCAGTGACTTAGAGGATCATTTTTCATTCATTTTGATTTCCTTCCCATTGTTGTAGGTGCTTTGGATATGGAGGCTTAGCTTGATCAACAACTCATAATGGTATGAGCTAGTAATTTTTTACCTTCCACTCTCATGGCAGATAAAAATGGGGAAAAATGTGGCATTTATACACACACACACACAAACACACATATATGTGTGTATATGTATACACAATATATACTTCATATATATACACACATATACTTTATATATATACACACATATATACATATATAATTCATATATATACACACATATATGTATATACTTCATATATACACACACACACAAACACAACTACACATGTACTTACTGACATTAAATTTAGGCAATTTTGACTGCTATTTTACTCTGCCCTGTATCATATTTTTTAAGAAATGCTTGTTGGAGAGCTGTCTTAGTGATGTACCCACTGGGCTAATGTACTTGCAGCACAATTAGTAGCTGCTGTTATTAGAAAACTATATATATATATGTATATATATATGTATATATATATGTATATATGTATAAAAGCCCCAGACACTGGTCTTTCTTGAGACCGAGTGGCACAGCAAGGGACTTTCCTTTTACATCTCTTCATATCTCTGCATCTTTTTTTTTTTTGTAAAATGCAACCCTCTTCAATTTGATGCTTCTTCCCCCTGCACACAAAAGCCATCACTTCAAAAGCCTTTGATTAATTTTGCACAATCAAGGGCATACGAGATGTCTGCCATTTAGTGAGCCAAAGCCATCCAATGCCAGCTGCAATAAACCTATCAAGCTGTCATCGAGTCAAGCTGTGAGAGAGACGACAGTGATTACAAGCAATAGTTGCCTTCAGTGGTTTCATAATTTCAATTTTTTGTTATGTTTCCAGATCTCCAATAGTTCTAGTAAGGATGTCTTGGTAGAGAAATATTTCCCTCAGGGGTTACTAGCAACAACTTAGTGTATTGGCTTTTTTCCCCATCATTGATTCCGGTATAGAAGCTCATCAGGCAAGAAATATTGTGATTACAGTCATCTATAAATTATTTAAAAGGGCTCAGCCAATCAAAACAGAGATCTAAGAGACTATTTTCCTCTTGATGCCTTTATAACTCCTACTCAAAAAGCAAATTTCTGATTGATAGTATAGTTTTGAAGTTACTTCAAAAAAGGCCTTTTTTTTTTCATGCAGGGAGGAGGATCTCAATGTGAATGGTTCATGTACTTCAATGACAGCTCTTTCCTGAGGACTTCACAGAGGAGTTTGGACCCAAATAACAACAGGCTGGGAGAAGGAAGCAGAGGGAGACAGAGACAGAAAACAAGGCAGGTAGATAAGTAAGGTCTATCTTGGGAAAATCGAATCATGCATCCAGTACTTCCCACAAATCTGAACTCTGGCTACGGAAAGTAATCACTGTTGAAAAACACTAGCCGAACAACTCATTTTGGTGCCAGTTTCTATCATGGCTCCTGATGGAAGAGCTTGGCACTCTGCAGATAGCCGCGCTCATGCTTCATTTCAAACTCTGAATATCACCTGCAAGAAACAAAATGTTCAACACTTCTCCCTCCCTCTGCTAAACCCATCCATTGTCTTTCCAGGATGCCTTCTTTAAAGATAATATACTCATGGTCCTACTATTTATATTTAATTGTTTGTCAGACTCTCCAATCAAATCTAAGAACCCTAAGAGAGCTAACTTAGATTGATCCAGGAGAAATATCTTTTCATGACTTGTATAGACTTGGTATTGCTTCCTTTATTTCTCTTAAAGTGGAAAATGGAAAACCTAAACCTTCCTTGTGGCTGGCAACCGTAACTTCCAAAGTTGCCAAAATCAGATGATTTATATCAGGAAATACATTTTCAAACACGAGCATTTTCCCTTCAGAGGACACACCGTGAGAATCACACATACTTCTTACACAGCTCACAGTAGGCCGGGACAAGGATATTCTAATCTCCTGATTATAGCATTAGTGGGAAATTGTTGTGATTGATAAGCACACACATACACATGCACACACAATACACATGCACACACATGGGGTATGCAAGTATGCACGATCACACACACATGCATTATTCTGAACAATATTGAGATCAACTGGGCAAGTTTAGAAGATAAAGCATCCATTTATACACTACTTTTTTGCAAAGGGTGTATTTACCAGCTATATTCTGTTTTGAGGTTTTAATTAAAAATGGACCCAAACTTAAAGATTATTAAAATTGACAATGCTTATTTCTTCCCTTAAGTCTTTTCTTTACAAACCTACCATGAAATATAACATTTACCCATTTTTTTGTGACTCAAACTCCAAATTCTTAGAGAGAAGTGAGGGAGAGAGGGAGGATGGAGAGAGGGAAGGATTTCTGTTATTAAAAAAAATGTTACATATCAAAAGTAAAAAAAAAGGGTTATAAACTAATTATTAAAACATTTAGCTTGGCAAGCAAATGATTTATCTCTTTCCTTTCTCTGCCTTGGTTTTTTGTTTCACGATGTGAGCAACTGTCTAATATATAGTAAATTCGGAAAACAGCCAGAAATGGGGGAGAGATCTCCTAAATTTTCCTGGGCTGGATGAAAAAAGTTTTGTTTTGTGTTTTGGTTACTTCACTCACTTACCAGAATAAAACCTTCCTGTTCTTAGGCTTTTGTTAGGTAACGAGACGCATAAGATGTTTCTGACACCCTCAGCGTATTAAAGCACGAATATCTACCATGACCTTGTTCTTTCAAAGACTCCTGATGAGTTCACTCACATATAAATGGATAGGAACTGAATCAGAAAGGCTCAGAGCATCCTTGCTGGAAACTCGAACACAAGAGGTGTAAGAGGTACTACCAGTATTAGTAGATGTTTGGATCAAATCACTTGAATAATTTGCATGGAGGAGGTCCTCATAGATGAGTTTCATTACACGGCCTTCCCATTGAAAATCTCCATAAGTTATTGTCGTTTAATACACATAACCAAGCGAGGTATTTAAGGTCTTGGAGAAGCCAGTGAAATCTCTCCCATGCAGAAACCACATGTAGGCAACTATGTTAGGGCTAGATTTACAAGTAGGCAGGATATGCTACAAATTCATTTATCCCTTCAATTCACAAATACTCCTCAGGACCCCCTGGTACTAAGCCCTGTTGTAGGTGTTGTGAAATTCTAGTGAATAGTTTAGACTGAGCTGGCCCTTTAGATTCCACACACACGTTATGATGTAGGATGAGAACTGCATCTGATGTGAAAGGGAATTCAAAGAAAGGCGAGGCCATTTTCTTTCAGAGCAGGGGTTCTCAGCCTTCCTAACGCTGGGACCCTTTAATCCAACTCATGTCATGGTGACCCCCAGCTACATCATTATTTTCATTGCTAATTTGTACCTGTAATTTGCCACCGTTACAAGTCGTTATATAACATATCTGGATGGTCTTAGGTGATCCCTGTGAAAGGGTTGATTGGCCCGAAGGGGGTCACAACCCCACAGCTTGAGAACCACTGTTCTAGAGCTGCCTTGCAAGGCTTTGTGGAATAAATGGCATCTCAGTTGGTTGGGATGGAAGGGGTACCAGAAGAAACCCTTGGTACCTCTTGTGCTCACTGAGATGAAGTGGCAGAAGCAATCAAGGCAGGAGAGTAGTGGATGGGATCAGAGAACAGTGGAAGTCTCAGAATGTGTGACTGGAGACGGGAAAGGAAAGGCAAATGAAAGGCATTTGGGACAGTGGGAGGAACTGTGTGGTCTCCAAGCGGCCATGGTCATATACTGGAAATTCCCCCTGGACCAGTCTACCTGAAGTATAAGCAGAGCTTACAGCCCTGGAAAATTGAGACAAAGAAAAGACAGCACTGTGATGAAAGGGATCCTATTTTTATTTAAGGTTATAAAATATACACTTATATGTGGTTATCTCTAGAATTTAGTTTGTATTTAACAAGTTTTTAAAAGTCTTCAAAATGGAATAATTTTTTTTAAAAAGGGCAATGATGTAAAATGTATCAGGGAATATGTGATCTATAGAGCCTGTGTGCTGACACCAGCATTCAAGGGAAACACAAACCGAGAATAAAGAGGGTCCATGAGAAAGGGGTATTGTTTCTTCGAACAACACCCCAAGGTCCCCATTAGGACATGAAAACATTCACAGCACTGTGCTCTCGCTCTGGGAGTGCATGTCTTCCCTGCAAATATTTAGTTTCTGTGAGCGGCAGCCCATGTGTAAAGACAGCGGTTCAGCTGAAGCTGGTGGGTGTTGATGGGATGAGTGTAGCTTTGTCCCAAATTACTGTTGTTGTGGAGTTCAACGCACTGATTATCCCTAACCATCAAGATCAACTACACAATGCCATTTTCAGTTACTAATCGGTTGTCAAAGCATGTGCTGAAATGAAAACAACCCAAATCATTAGAAAATCTCTGCTTCCTAATTTAAGAGGAATAAGACTTTTATTTTATTTTTTTAAATTGCTTATTCCTCCTGCCAAAACAAGGCCAAATCATCCTTTAAGTAAACCACTTGGAGTTGGATAAAGACTCTGCACCTCTCTGGCTGGAAGACTACTGATGGAGCCATCAGTTAGGACATACTTTGAGTCTTCTTCCTGTGATACTGTACACCCAAGTCAGGCAGAGTCCAAGCATCACTGCTCAGCAGTACAAAGTTTTGACTTATGGATTTTCAACGTTGTGATTGTGCAAAAATAGTAGACATGCAGGAGAAACTGTGCTGAGCTTTTGACCTTTTCCTCAGCTGGCAGGAAGTAGTGGGATGCTCTCTCGAGACGCTGGCAAGACATGAGCACAAGAGCTTCCGAGTGTAACCAGGAATTGAGATATGGCATCTTCATAAATGACCCACTTTATGTGGAAGAGAACGAATTCCATTGGAGACTTGCAGTAACTTAGGTGCTAGTAGGACATCCAGTGTGGTGGTTTGAAGGAGAATGATGGACCTCCTTAGGCTCATGTATTTGGATGTTTGGTCCCCATTGTTGGAACTGTTTAGGAAGTACTAGGAGGTGCTGGGCTTATTGGAGGAAGTTTGTCCCTGGAGGTGGTCTTGAATCAATCTGTCTCTCTCTCTCTCTCTCTCTCTCTCTCTCTCTCTCTCTCTCTCTGCCTCATGGTGATTGTCTCAAGATATAAGCTCTCAGCTACTGCTCCAGGACGATGCATTGTATCTGCTGTTGAGTACATGGTGTCATGAGTCACTCTCATCAACTGTAAGCCTCCAATAAAGCCATTCTTCTGTAAGCTTCCTTGGCCATACTGTTTCTTCACAGCTTTAAAAAAGTAACTAAGACAGCCAGCTAGACATAGAGTGGGGATGGCTGTGGTCTGCATGATACTTTGACATAGGTTGTTCCATTTAAGCTTTGGTTATTAGATTATGCCAATGAAGGCCAGGCTTTATTATCTATATTCCTTAGATGAGGAAGCTTAGGATCCAAGTAGTTATGTGAATTATTTAATACCACAAAGACAGAATTGGCTTCAGTTTGGCTTGATACCAACTCAAAAATATTTTAGAAGTAAACCAACTCAAGCATGGTAAACTCTTTCCACATTCCCCACATTTGGTAGGCCCAAACAGGAAAGATGCTGTGAGTTTCCTGTCAGCCTGAGCTACAGAGTGAGACTCTGAGCAAACCCATAATTAAGCAAAGTTCCTGGTGTAATGAACGGTGAACGAGTGGGTTGGCGTGGGTTGCTTTCTCTTGGTTTGTATGTGACTTGCTATTTAAGGACTGTAGAAGAGAGACGGTGGGGGGAAGATATGGAACCTTGTATTTTGAGGTGGGACAAGGTTGCTGTCTGAGGTCATTAAACATCGTAGAGGTGTGTGAGGTCACCAGAGCAGAGATTTTTTTATAGCTCACAATACGAACAAAGGGGTTAGAGAAATTTGTAACAAAATCACTCGCAGGCATCATCAATCACAGAAAAACAAAACTGCACAAAAAATAAGTCATCTGAGAAATGATGACGATGCGAAGCAAGGCAACGATATGAATGAACGAGTTTTGATTGAGCCGTGAGATTTAGGAACACATTTACGGAGACACGTTCTAATCTCCCAATGCTGATGCTCCTCCCCTCCACTGTCAAGCGTGCTGCTCCGGGGAAAAGCTTGCAAAAGGCTCTTTTCTCAGGTTTGCTGTTCACAGTTGCCATGTTTCTGAAGACTTACTTTTGGCTGAGAGACACATATTCAAAAGCGTGCAAATGAGACCAATTTGATTCTTAATTTAGATTTTTCTGAATCTGAGTTTCGGGATATTTTGACTCAGCAACCTCTGTGTTCCCTAGAGTTCTCTAAGGAGTTCTTGGAGAACAGAGGTCTTCCCTGTCCCAGGCGGTGGAAGACAATGACGCCCATGGTTAGAATAGTGTGTGTAAAATGGGCTCACAAAATTAAAAATAAAAACAAGGGCTGTACTTGAATCCCTTTCTGCCTTTCCTAATGTACTCAGTAACCAGGTTTCCTGAGCTGTGGGCAGGAATCATTGATGTCATTTCATTTGTGTGTCTTTTGTTCCCTTCCTTTGTGCTTTCAGGGGAGGGCCAGTGACACACATGGCATACTTACCATGTTTTTAATCCACCACCTGTGCTCCTCAATTTATCTTTTATATATAACATTGACCAGACATTTCTGTCTTCCTTTTCCTACTTTCTTAACCAGGATCTTGAAAGAATTTTCCTTACTTAGTGTATCTTCTTAATATTCAATTATACTTTATACTTTTCCTACTTCTCACTTGATTTGCACCAGATATTAATATTTATCAAATCTTCTCTTATATTCAACCTTTCAAACAATTAAAATTTTTGTATTATTAATTCTTTATTTTCCCTTCTCTTTCTTTTCTGTTTCTTCCTTATTCTGGATGTAGCAGAGTCTTAATCACTTGGTTTGGAAATAGAGACATCTTTTTGTTTGTTTTTGTTCTTTTCATTTTTTGAGAGTCTTATAAAAATAATTCCACAATTGTATTTGAGCATAATGTGTAGCTAGGAAAATTACTTTTGAAAAAATCTCCCTACTTAAAATATGATTTTGTTTGCTTGTTTGTTTCCAAATAAACCTTAGTCCTCTTCTTGGCAGGCTTCTTGATTTGGGAGGACAAAGATGTGTATCCTAACACCTACCATGATGAGCCAACTTTTGCTCCATGTTTCAGAAATGTTCTTTTATTTCCTTCGTTGGCTTTAGTCCTAGGTATTTTATTTCATTATTTGTGGGTTCTGTGAATGGGCTTGTTCCTGTGATTTGGTTTCAGTATGTTTGTCATTGACACATAAGAAAGCTACTGAATTTTGTGTGTTAGTTTTGCATCTTTTCATGGCAAGAAGATATTTATTAGCACTGTTTTTTAGTTCTCTAGAGTCTATCTCTTTTCTTTAAAATCTTATTATCTTCAAATAGGAATATTTTGACTCCTATTTACTCCATCTTTTATTTCTTTATCTTGCCTTATTGCTCTGGCTAAGAATTCAAACACCAAATTGAGTAAGAATGAACAGAATGAACAAACTGAAATTGTCCCTAATGTAAGGAACAGTTGAGTTTTTTTTTCTATGTTTAGCACAATGCTATATGTATAGGTCTGTTGCATATAGCCTTTAATGTGCTGAGGCATGCTCTTTTGTCAAAAAGTTTTCATGCCTTTTATAATAAATAGACACAGGATTTTTGTCAAAGATATAGATCTCCACATTGAAGACTTTAAGACAGCAAATAAATTGAGGAAACTACCAGCAGATTGGAAGACCTCCTGAGTTCATGGACTGGCAGGACAAATATTGTGAAAATGGCCATCCTACCTAAAACAGCCTACAGATTTGGTACAAGCCAATCTAATATACCAAAACTATTCTCAACACACATATAAAGTACAATACCAAACTTTATTGAAATATAAACAAACAACAAAAACAACCAAACCAATAAATAAACCAAACCAAAACAACAAAACAACCCAAAGAATAGCAAAAGCTTTTCTAAAATAGACAAATTCTACAGGTGTTATCACCATATCTAATTTCAAATTATTACACTGAGCCAAAGTACTCAACTATCAGTACTGAGACAAAACAGGACCCATTGATCAATGGTATGGGATAGAGAACCTCAGCATAACTCCTAGCTAACTGATATTTATCATACACCAAAAACTGTACTTGGAAGAAGAAAAATAGCATTTTCCACAACTAGTTCTGGAGAATATGAATTTCAATCTATAGAAAATGAACCTGGATTACATCTCACCCTGCATAGAACTCAACTCCAAATGAGCCATGGCCTGCAACATATCTAATAAAGCACTGTTAATAGAAGAAAGAATGGAATACAGCTCAACTTACAGGCACAGGTAACTACTTTCTAAAGAGGATGTACATAGTTCAGGAAATAGGACCAACAATTGACAAATAAAATATCATGAAACCAAAGAGATTCTCTACAGCAAAGAGACAAGCAGTTGAGTGACAATCCAGAGTGGGAGAATGTCTTCTCCAGTTACACATCTCATAGAGGATTAGTGAGTAGAATCTATAAAGAGCTCAAAATATCAAACACTAACAAAATAAGCAACACAATTTAAAAATGGGCTTTAAAAATGAACACAAGCTCTCTAAAGAAATGTAGGTGTCCAGTAAACCCTAAGAAGCATCAAGTGTTCTACGTTATTAGTCATCAGAGAAATGTTGATTGAAAAATAAAATATTTTAAGATTCCATCTCACTCCAGTCAGACTGGCCATCATATAATAATAAATGCTGGCATGGAGAAAGGAATATCCTTATGCATTGTTGGCAGAAGTGTAAGCTAGGGCTGCCACTCTGAAAACTGTTCTGGAAGGTTCTTCCCCCAAACTAGAAATAGATATGTCATGACCCAGCTTGTACCACTCCTGAGGCCTGAACCTAAAGGATTTCGTATCTTCCTATATCCCTATTGAATGCCTCTATTCTCATTAGCTAGGAAAAGGAATTGACCTAGTTATTCACCAACTGATGAATGGATACTAAGATGTGGTAGAGAGATCTGTAAAAATGGAATATTATTAATCTGTAAATTTGTAGGTAAATTGATGGAACTCAAAAAGTATACTGCATCAAGCCCCAGAGACAAAGACAACATGTCATTCATATGAGGGTCCTAGCTTCAAATCTATTGCTGTGTGAGTTTAATGTGGAGTCCGTGTAGAATCCAGAAAAGTAAAGATTGGTCACTGGGTGCCGGACGGTGGCACACGCCTTTAATCCCAGCACTCGGGAGGCAAAGGCAGGCGGATCTCTGTGAGTTCGAGACCCTTTGTTTTGGTCAACCTCTGTCATATAACTAGCCTTGTAGCTATTCAATTTGACTATGGAAACACTCAAGTAGTTCACAAAATTGCAAGGTTTGAGTTAAAGTTTTGCTATAACTAAAAGCATTAGTAGAAAACCAGTAGATATTTTCTGCTTGATAGCTTTCTTATCCATAGAACCTGAAATTATATATGAGCTATATTAAGTTTTCCAGGATATATTTAAATTAGCCAAATCTCAGGTCTCATCTGTGTCATTTGTCTTAAAAGTTCCTAGTTAGACTCATAAAGCTAAAGTAAAAACAAACACCCACAGCTTAATACATTTTAAAAAAGTGAAAGAAATCAAAAGACAACTTTTGCCTTGTACGTTAAATTTACATGTTTGAGTGCCTTCTCTGGTTTACTGAAGTTTTGAAAAATCACAGTATGGATATTCTAAACCAGAAACCCTATGGCTTTGCACAATCCTGTTAGCACAGCATGCATTGTCTTGACATAAGTGCTCTCAGAACTCCTCAAACTTTACTCAGAGAGAACTTCCACAATTTTGGAAGCAGTATATCTAGAAAGATAAGGCTTTAATTATCCCTTCTGTGGAACATAATTGAGGAGAGCTACATGATACATTTTTAAGGTTAAACTAAACAGGTATATAGAACAGGAATAGTTGAGAGATTGTATAATGCGTTCCCAGGATGTAAAAAAAAGAATAATTAGAAACAAAGGTATTTCACACTTAGGATAGAGAAATAGCCTGTCAGGGATTATTTCAATTTTCAAGGTTGTTATCTCTAACATATTCTGTGGTGCATATTCATATCGTTATAGGAAGGACATTTGCTTTGGCAGACATATCTCTTGAGTTGAAATAATTCAGTCTACTCCAAATTACTAACGGCTTGCTGCATGTCCCATATGGCACTTCTGCCAGTCTCCCAAAACCAACTCATCCAAATTAGGACACATTTTCTTTCATCCCCTCTTTCTTCACACTCATCCTGCCTCTAGCACTCTCTCTCCATATTGATATGACTACTTGGTCAACCAAGCTGGAAAATCTGGCTGTCTCTCTACAACCACTTGAGACCCTTTGCTCGTCCTTGGATAGTCAAGACTCCTGATCCTGTAGAAAATTTGTGTAGATTTTACTGGTAGGTAGCATACCTAATCTGAACTCCAAAATGTTCCAAGTGTCTGAATCTTTCTGAGTGTATTTAGATGTCACAGCATCTTGGCTTTTCAGATTAGCAATGGTCAGCATACACTATCCTTTTAGCTCCAGACTTCCTCATGCAAAAATGAATGCTGCTTCTCCAAGGCCCACATAAATTTTCACTGTCTCTGAGTGAATGCCCTTGAGTTTCCTAATTTAAAACAAGATTCAGTTCTCTGTGACCTCAGAAGTCTTTAATTTTGTATTTGATCAGTTTCTTCCCAATTATATTTTATGGGTATGCTTCTTTTACCACACTTTACTTGGCAATGGTACCAATTCAAAGTGCACTGGCATATGTAAATAGTAATCTATGAAAGCATTTGTTGATTGGTAACCTATTATTATACAAATATACTCTGTTGAAATGCAAAAGCTATGAAGGAAAATGCTTTGGATTCATTCTTTCTTTTCTGGGTACCAGACATTACAAACATTGGGCTGGTGTTTGGAAACTGCCTTGTACATAGGCTTGCGTAGACAATATTGTTATTCCCACTGCACACTTGCAGACACTGGGAACCAGAAGTTAAGAAGAGATGTTGTGGTCAAGATGTATAGTATGAAAGAAGAATAAATAAATAGAAACAAGAAAAAGAAAAGAAAAAGAGAAAGAAGAAGAAGAGAGAAAACCGCCTAAGTCAAAAAGTCTATTGAGTAGGGTTATTGAGCAATATGAACTACTGCAGGTGTTCTCTGCCCTACCCTCAGCAAAGGACAAAAATAAGAAAGAAACAACAGCTACTTCATGGAATTAGTTGAGGTAGAGTATCAGGGTCCAGAGGGAATGCTACAGAGATGGTACAGAGCTTGGAAATACGGTCTGGACTTATAAAAGGCGGAGCTGAGTGCAGTCTTCACCATTTCATCCTTTGAGAAAGATCATGAGCCAATGGGGACCTCACTTGGAGAGGAAACAACAAAAAGTCTAGAAATGAAAACCTTGTCACATGCATAGTTAGTTCTCTGCCCTTTTTCAGTGTGCTTCTTCACCTTGGATTTGCTTCCTTTGATGCACAGGTATATTTTGGGTTGATGAGACACAGTTTGGTCAACTTTTGCTACTGATCACTATGACTTCTGGGGTCTTATATTTAAAAGGATAATCCTTCCCATAATAAGATCATGAGGTATATCTCTAGAATTGTCTTTTAACAATCTCAAGGGTTGCACCAAAGCCTTACATTTAAGTCTTTGCTCCAATTTAAGTATGATTTTGTTTGTGGTTGAGAGATAGTATACTGTTTTTTCCCCTTCTACATACAGGTACTCAGTTTTTAATCACCATGTACTGAAGTGTCTTTCCTTTCCCAAATGGCTTTCCCCATATGATCTGCTGAGATTTCGAAATTAAATGTCTGTCTATCTATCTGTCTGTCTGTCTGTCTATCTGTTCTGTATTCCATTCCCTTAGTTTATGTCCATTTTAATGCCAGATCCATGCTGTTCTGATGACTATTTCTTTGTGCAGTATTTTAAAATTATGTAACATAATGCTGTAAATTTGTTCTTTTTCATCAGGATTGCTTTGGCTATTTGAAGTCTTTTGTAAATCTGCAAAATTTTTAGGACTGTTGTTGTGAAGAATGTCAGTAGTATTTTTCTAGGAATTGTCTTAAAACTGTAGATCACATTGAGTAAAAAAAAAATAACAGTTTAAAAATGTTAATTCTCCTAATACAGAATATGGATTCTCCATCCAATTTTCTTTGTGTTCTTCATTTCCATTCATCAGCATTTTGTAATTTATATTATAGAAATTATTGACTTCCTTGGTTATATTTATTTTAATTTTATGTATCTAATATGAATGGGATTCTTTTATTCAGTTGCTTTTCAGAGTTTCCTTACTGTTGTACAAAAATGCTATGGGTATTTATGTGTTGATTTTATGCCTCGAAACTCCCTTGAATTCATTTATCAGTTTGACAGTCTTTGGATGGATTCTCCAAGTTTCTCTCGTAAAGTCACATCATTTGAAAACAGGTTTGCTGACAGGTCTGGATGTCTTCTTGCTCTTTCTCCAGTCATTCTGCTCTGGCTAAGACGCCCAGCACTATGTTGACTGGAATTGTGAAAGTGGCCATCCTTGTCTTGACCCACTCAATTTCCCCAAAAAACCTTTTAGGAATGTTTACTATCATAAAAAAGTATTGAGTTCTAGCAAATGATCTATGGCATTTGTAGACTGTATAATGTTTATCAAAACAGATATAATCAACTACTCTGATACTCCTGGGATGGATTCCTCTTGATTGTGGCCTATAATCATCATACTTCAATGTAGGTTTTTAAAATGTTTTGAAGTGCTTGTATCAGTTTTTATTGAATCTATATTTTCTTGGTATGTCTTTGTTTATTGGTATTGGTGTAATGCCACAGTGAATTATGGAAGATTCTTTCATTTAAAACTTTCAAGTAATTTGAAAATAATTGGCATTAGGTCTTCATTTAAAAGTTGGATAAATTTAGTAATGAACTGTGCTACTAAGTGTTTCCTTGTTGGGAAAAACTAATTTGTTCCGGTTCAACACTGATATCGTACACTGTTGACAAATGTGCCCATTTCTTCTAGGATTTTCTATTTGTTGGCATACAATTGTTCACATTTTTCCTTAAGGATTTTTGTTGTTTCTGTATTTTCAATTGTGGTGTCTCTTTTTCTAGTCTGCTTTAACTTTTTTTCTATCTTCTCTCTTTTGACTAGATTAATAAAGATAAAGCTTTCTTAATTTTGGCAACCTTTTAAAGAAGCCAGATTTCTTGTTTTGATACCTTGTATTATATTTAAAGTTATATCTATTTATTTGGTTATTTAGTGTGTGTGTGTGTGTGTGTGTGTGTGTGTGTTGTGTGCATGTATATGTGTGTTGTTTGTGTATGCCAAGGTACACATGTTTGGAGGTCAGAGAACAATTTGCAGTAGGCAGTTCTCTTCTTTTGCCAAACAGGTTCCTGAAATAAAACTCATGTTTCCATGCTCGGAGCAAGAGCATTAAACTGCTAAATATTCTCGCCAGATCCTTGTGTTAGATATTTTTTAAACATATGTCTATTTTTTGAAGTTAAAATGTAACGTCATCATTTCCCTACTTCTCTTTCTTCCAGCCAACCACTCCTATGTGTGCCCCTTTTTGTTCTATCTCAAATTCATGATCCATTTTTTTTCTCCCAACCTTGTGTGTGTGTGTGTTTGTGTGTGTGTGTTTACATATGTTTAGGTCTTTCTTTCTTTTAGGCCATTTGAAAATTTTTATTTTTTTCATAAGGTACTTATGGTATTACTATCAATCTCCCTCAGGGCTAGCTTTTGCTATGTTGAATAGCTTTTGGTATATTGAGTTTGGGTTTTAAATCTTTTCAAATAATATTCATCTCCATTTCAATTTCCTCATTGATGTGTTGGTTAGAGAATGATGACTAATCTCCATCTGTTTTCCCAACTGTGAAAGTTCTTGCTGCTGGTTTGTAGTCTTCAGGTTTTCTTCCATTATGGTCAGAACTGCTATAAGCTATGAATTCAGTTGTTTTTAATTTTTTGAGATATGCTTTGGGGCTTAATATATGGTTTACCATGAACTGCGAAGAAGAAAGTACCGACTGTGGTCCTGAGTGAAATGTAAATGCCCATTAGGTCCAATTGGCCTGCAGAATAGTTGAGCTCTGAGGCTCCTTGTTGATATTTTTGTCGAGAGGGTCTGTTTAGCTGTGAAACCGTGGTGTCAAAATCATGTACTAACATCATATTAGAGTGTGTCTTTCTTTTTAGATACAGTGTTTGTTTTATGGTATAGGAGGTCCTTCTGTATTTCTGTTGCTTTCATTGGTTGAATAAAGAGACTGCCTTGGCCTTTTGATAGGGCAACCCTTAAGATAGGTGGGGAGGACAGAACAGAATTCTGGGATAGAGAAGGCTGGATGAGAGAGAGCCGCCATGAAGCCACCAGGGTCAGACATGCTGAATCTTTCCCAGTAGATGTCTGAGTTCTACATCCAGAACAGATTCAAGATGCTGCCTGAGATAATCAAGTCTCACAGGATACTCCAGTCAGGACTTGATCGGAACTCTAAATTTTCTTTAGGTCCCCATAAGATTATCAGCACCCTCAACCAGCTGAAAGTAGCCTGGAATACTACGCCCACATTCCCAAAAATTGGACTATGAATATTTTTCTTTTTTTTTTTTTAAGGAGGGGAAATGGTGAAGGACAATTCTGTGTTCTGTCAATCATGTTTTAAATACTGATTGGCTAGGCAGGAAGTATAGGCGGGTCTCCCAGACAAGAAGTAGAGGTGGGGTGAGGAGAACAAGAGAATTCTGGGAAGAAGGAAGCTCTTTCCACAGTCCTGCACAGACCACCAAAGAATCAGGATGTGATCTGCCTGCTGAGAAAGGTACTGAGCCATGTGGCTAACATAGATAAGAACAATGGGTTAATATAAGATACAAGAAGAACTAATTAGAAGCCTGAGCTAATGGGCCAATCAGTTTATAACCTAATTTAGACTCTCTGTTTGATTTTTCTTTGGGGCTGGCAAGCTGCGGGGTAGCGGGCAGGACAGAAACCCCAACAAGCCAGTCCTCATGTTACAGTTTTATACAATTGAGTGTTGCCATATGGAATAATCATATATTTCACCATTATTTTTATTTCTTGTTTTAACGATTCATTTATCATTATTACATATTAAGATTTTCCTAAAATCTTTCTAGTTTTAGAGAAAACTTAATGTTTTTACATAATAGGTTTGTTTTCTGGTTTCATAATAGTCTTTTTCCATCCTGCACTCTCAATATATGTGTGAATTTATTATCAAAATGTATTTTTATAGGTTTTTAATTGGGGTCTATATCATATTAAGTCATTTTGTTCTTTTGTAATTGAGCATTTCATTTCTTTACATTTATTAAGGTTATATTGGAAAGTGAAGAAATACTTCGGTCATTCTGTTGTTAGTCATACATCTGAGCATGAACTACTCAACTGCTTCTGAGGTCCAGAGGAGAACCAATAAGGTCTCCCATCTGTTCCCGGAAGTTGCCTGTTTCCCATGGTTGCTGATGAATGAGGAGCAGTGCTGATCGGCTTCCTGAGATTCTGTGGGCTGAGCCACTCAGAGTGTCACTCAGGTGCTCCTTCTGGGTATGGAAATGTGTAAAGCTCCTAACTGTTAGGTGCGCCTGCCAATTGCTTCAGACGGCAGGAGTGCATTTGGTTTTAATAGTCTCCATGTGGCCAGCACCTAGATGGAAGTGGTTCAGTATGGCTGGGCACTTTCTCCAAGGCAGATTACAAGATTTACTGAACAGAGGGTTATGATTCTCTGGAACTGAATGCTTCAAGTGCCTGGTGTATTTGTAGTCTCAACAGCAATCTGAGTAGAAACAACTGAATGACCCGAGCCATTTCACAAAGATAAACTAAAAGCCAACAGCACAAAGGCAACAGTCTTCATTATTAAGCATCAAACCTCGGTGAGACGGCATCTCACCTCAATCTGGACGGCTGTCATCAATTAAATAAGAAATGGCCAGGTGTGGTGGTGCATGTCTCATCACAGCATGTGGGAGGCAGAGGCAGGTTTATCTCTGTGAGTTCCAAGACAGCCCAGGCCACATAGGGCATACTCTGTCTCAACAACAGCAAAATGCAAGAAATAAAAATGCTTATGAGGATGCAGAAAAATGGAGCTTTTGTGCATTTGGTGGGAGCAAGTTAGTGAAGTCAGTTTTGTGTTTTGGGAACAGCAGAAACTATGAGGAGATTAAAACATGCTCCAGTAATCCTACTATCAGGAATGCACATGAAGAAATTAAAATCAATATCTTAAAGAGACATCTCCGTTCTTGTCATTGTGTCAACACTATTCTCAGTACCAAAGACACGTGGTCCATCTGATTGTCTACCAGTTAATGACTGGGCAAAGAAAGTGTGGTTTATACATAAAAACTGAATGTTGCTCAGTCAGTGTTGCTGCACCAACACGGATAGGTCTAGAGGATGCTACGACACAAACAAAACAAATCAGACACATAAACATCTACTCACACATAAAAAGCTAACAATTTGATCTCACAGCTGAGAGACAGCACAAGCATGAGGACCTGAGTTATTTTCAGTCAGGTATGATGGCATGGCCAGGGCTTGGGAGGTGGAAACAGCAGATTTCCTGCAGTTTGTTGGCACTGACTGGTTGAATTCACAAGCTCCAGACTCAGCGAGAGATCTTGTTTCCAAAATAGACGGAACAAATGATTGATGAAGACACTCGATGCCATCTTCTGCCCCTCCCCGCACAAATACATGTACACACACACACACACACACACACACACACACACACGCAAACCCTAAAGTTGGACTTAAAGAAGTAGTGATCAGGAGGTGCAGGAGAGGTGTGGATGGAGAGAGGACCTTTAATAGGCATTTAATGGACATCAAGATGACTGTTGGACAGGGAGGAATAGCCTTTAATATCCTAGACCTCAGGAGGAAAAGCATGCTAGGCAACAATTAATAGAATATTTCAAAATGGCTACTGTAAAGGTTTTGAATGTTTCTAATACAGAGGAATTCTGTCATCTTAGGCTATAGATACAACCGTTGGAAGGACACCATCATATTGTTTGTGTGTATGGAAACCTCACACCATACCCCATAAATATATGTAATTAGTTTATGTTGTCTGAAACACGAAAATATAAAACACGAAATACTTGGTAAACTAAATAACTAGTTGTGAAATAATCACGTTGACTTTACAACACAGAACTTCTCTGAGGTACCAAAGGCTACTGGAATTACAGAGTGTCCACATTACATGAATCAGCTTCCCTTTCTTGTCATTTTGTATTAGTCTTCATATTGATGCTATGACAAACTACCACTGATAAGTAATTAGAAAAAAAACCCAAACATTTATACTCAAAAGATTTGGCAGTCAGAAGTCTGAAATGAATTTTAGGGAACTAAAATTTGGGTGTTAGCAAGCCTAGTTCCTTCTGGAGGTTCCAGCAGAAAAGTTTGTTTCCTTGTCTTCTTCTATCTGGAAATTTCCTGTTTCCCATGGATCATGGCCCACAGCAGAATCTCCAATGAAAGTGATGTAGCTTTTTATTATTGATTTGATTTTCCTTTTTTCTCTTTTGTAGGGACCCTGGTGATTATATTGGATTTATTGGGATAATTAAGAGTGATCTTCCAATTTCAGAATTCTTAATCATACCTATGCACATGAGGCCACAGATTCTTGATATTAGAGTTACAGACACTCTCATAGCCTGGTATCTGTTGGTAAAAGTGAATGTCTCTTCTGGGTTGTACAAACAGACCCCTAATGAGTAAGGGGGTTAAATCAGAGTGTTATAATCCTGTACACACTGAACGTTCTAGGTACTTGGTTAAAGTGATATTTAAACCCAATGTAACTCTGGAAAGTATCCATTTGTATTTATTGATTTAAAATTTATTTAACCTTACTTAAAACCTAAGTCAAAAATCCTCATAGCCATTATAATTTTATGGAAAATGTGGTTTGTGTCATGGTGTAGGAGAGAAGGAGGGTCCTTCTGTATTTGGGTCGCTTTCATTGCTTAATAAACAAACTGCCTTGGCCTTTTGATAGGGCAAAATCTTAGATAGGTGGGGAGGACAGAACAGAATTCTGGGATAGAGAAGGCTGGATGAGAGAGAGCCACCATGAAGCTGCCAGGGTCAGACATGCTGAATCTTTCCCGGTAAGACCACTACCTCATGGTGATATACAGATTACTAGATATGGGCTAAACTAAGATGTAAGAGTTAGCCAACAAGACTCTAGAACTAATAGGCCAGGCAGAATTTAAATGAATAAGGTTTGTGTGTAATTATTTCAGGTATAAGTTAGCCAGGACCAAAACCAGGCCCGCAGCAAGGAGCCGGGGAACAGAGCCCGCCCGCTCCTCTTACAACAGTGTCATTTGACTCACTCCTCTGCTTTGTAGTCCTTACAAGATTCAAATAAACATTCTGTGTTCAAAACGAGCTTCACAATGTGTATATTACATTTCTGTCTCCTACCTAAGTGAAAGCGAAATGGCTCTCTGTAACTTCTTCCTTTGTTAGCTTCTTCAAGTGAACTCATCATTGCAGCCACTCATGTGATAGACTGGCAGTTAAAAGACTCAAATGTCAAGATGTTTTTATCAGCTTCGTCAACAGTAACTTTCAGACCCAGCAGTTCTCTGTGTATGTCAAATCTTCAGCGTGGATTTTTTTTCCCCTTCATAAACTAAGAAATTGCTCACATGCTAATGCAAACTTCTCTGTCCAATCGTTTGCACATCTCATCTCAAATATCCTTCACCTGCTAGTAAAGACGATGGCACATATCCTGTGGCTGATGAACACCCATTAGCCCTGAGAAGCAAATATACCCCCTGTGAGCAGCCGGAGTGCAATCATAATAGAATTCCATTTTGTGGTTTGTGGAAAAAGAAGTGGTTTAGAACCAGCCTACGTGCCTTCAGATTTCACATCAGTACATGCTCAGCCTCTGAGCTGCTCACTTGTTTGCTGGCATGTAGCCTGTTTTCACACAAAATTGAAGAGAATATGTAGGCAGGACCTAGGTAATCAAGGAAATGAATTTATATGTTTGGGGTATGTGCATTACTGCAGATGGAGAACAAAATACACAGGTAGACATCTCAAATTACTGGAACACTTTATTTTTAAAGACAGACTAGAGAGATCAATGTCTTTCTCTGGGCTTTCTAACTTCCTTTCATGAAAAATTTTTTCCACTTAACTAAGGATCTGTTCCATAGCAACTGATATAATGACCAATTTCCTCCCAGTTTTTTTTAATTGATTTTTATTGAGCTCTACATTTTTCTCTGCTCCCCTCTCTGACTCTCCCCTCCCTCCTTCAACCCTACCCCAAGGTCCCCATGCTCCCAATTTACTCAGGAGATCTTGTCTTTTTCTACTTCCCATGTAGATTAGATCTATGTAAGTCTCTCTTGGTGTCCTCATTGTTGTCTAAGTTTTCTGGGATTGTGGTTTGTAGGCTGGTTTTCTTTGCTTTATGTTTAAAAATCACCTATGAGTGAGTACATGTGATAATTGTCTTTCTGTGTCTGGGTTACCTCACTCAAAATGATGTTTTTTAGCTCCATCCATTTTCCTGCAAAATTCAACATGTCGCTACTTTTAAACACCATGTTTTATTGGTCTTTTGTTTGCTTCTTTTGATTTTAATTTTTTGTTAGGATTTGCGTGTATGTGTGTGTGTGTTTCTGATTTTAATTTTTGTTTTAATTTTAACTTTTTTTGAAAGAGAAAAATAAGATGAAGGTGGGTGGGTTGATAGGAAGGATCTGGGAGAATTGGGGGAGGGGAAAACATAATCAATATATACTGTATAAAATACAATTTTCAGTTAAAAGATAAAATTTAAATGCTTTGTCATCAAGCTATTTGGCAGCAAAAACACATTTAAGATCCATTTCTCGGTGATAACAATGTATACTGGAATACATAAAGCTGATATCTATATGCTCAAATCCATGGTCATCTGTGAATGAAGAGATAAAGCATATTGATTTCACTAAGATCCTTCATTGAAATGTGGGTGGCATTCCATCGGTTTACAGTTTCAATGCTTCGCTGCAGTTCAGAATAAAAATAAATAAATAAGAAAACAATCGTTACCTGGAAACTTCTCAAACCTATACAAATGGAATCAATTTTTTATCTGTGACTAGGCACGGGAAGCCAGTGGTGGATTTTCTGTCCTCAGTCTTCTTGTTAAAATATTTAGGGAGCTCTCATGGGAAATACTATACTGGCATTGAACCTGTTTACGTTAGGGAGTGAAAAATTCGCTCTTTGTATCCTGCATCCACAAACACATCCTTGACACCTATAATCTCTTCCCCTGGAGGGATTCACGATGGGTATAATTCTCCTCTGCTGTCTGAACACACTTGCTGACTGACTAGAGCCATGGAGTGTACGACTTCAAGTCCTAGTCAAATATACACACAGTTTTGCATCATGTAGCACTAATTCCCATTCAAGTGGGAATACACCATTTTGACATCCAGCACTATTTCTCACAATGTTGCGTTTTTTTCTGACTGCAAAGAAATCCTCAGTAGGAGAATGTAGAACTGCTCTGATGATTGATATCATGTCTCACCTGATACTGCATTCAAATATTTAAAGCTTTTCAAAAAAACTAACTCATCCATGTCTGCAAAAAAACAGACTATTGTTTAAGCATAGTCCAAGGCGTAGGAGGGTGAAGTAGTCAGTCTCTCCTTTAGATGGGATTATGATTTACCAAGTAAACAGAGATATACTCTCAAGTAAATATAATGCAGAACGAAAATGAAGATAAGGAAAGGAAGAATTGTGAATAAAGAAATATTTCTGAGCAATAAAGAAAGGCTTTAAAAGCATTCTATAAATATAGATGGATTATAAATTTGATGTTTCTATGAGGAAACATGGGGTCTGATGAATGTAGAAAAGTGAATTTTCTAACTCAAAGATTCTCTGACTATGCAGTGTTTAGGTTGACTGTGGGGAAGGAGAGAAGCAGAAGTGATACATGGTGAAGCTGGGAAGAAAGGATGGGCATGAGACACAGTTTTGCACAGCACACCTATTTGGGGAAGGAACGATGTGACTACTTCCAAAACAGCTTTCTGGAGTCTCATTGTAGGTGGGACTCATGACTAGACATAAGAAATTGAAGGTAGGGTTGGAGAGGTAGCTCAATGGTAGAGTACTTGCCTAGCACCTAGTAGACGCTGGGTTTGATCATTGATACAAGAAAACTAGGACAAAAACAGAGAGAGAGAGAGAGAGAGAGAGAGAGAGAGAGAGAGAGAGAGAGAGAGAGAGAGAGA